>JAABKJ010001081.1:0-31690 GCA_011634705.1 Andricus grossulariae
TATCTAGATTATTCTACTACACAAATAATAGATTACAGTTTTTTTGCTCTTTGAAAATAAATTATCGGATTTTTTTCTTCTCGAATTCGAAGTTCTAGATTCATCTACTATACGAATAATAGATTCTCTATTTTCTTCCTCCTCGAAAGTAAAGTACCGGATTGTTTTGCTACTTGAATGCGAAGTTCTAGATTATTTTGCTACTCGAATTATAGATTCCCGATTTTTTTCTTCAAAATTGAAGTAGTGAATAAGCTTGCCACTCTGATTAGAAGTTCTAGATTATTCTGCTACACGAATAATAGATTACCGTTTTTTTTCACCTCGAAAATGAAGTATGGGATTTTTCTGCTACTCGAATTTATAATTCCAGATTATTCTGCTACCCAAATAACACATTTCCGTTTTTTTCGCTACTCAAAAATAAAATATCGGATATTTTTCTACCGGAATTCCAAGTTCTATAATATTTTGCTACTTGCATAATAGATTCACGATATTTTTGCTTTTCAAAATTAAGGTAATGGATTTTGTTGCTATTCTAATAAGAAGTTCTTGATTATTCTGCCACATAAATAATAGATTACAGTTTTTTTTATCCTCGAAATTAAAGTATCAAATTTTTTTGCTACTCGAATTTGAAATTCTAGATTATTCGGCGACTCAAATAATACATTACCGATTTTTTTGCTTCTCGATAATAAAATATTGGATATTTTGCTACTGGAATTCCAACTTCTAGAGTATTTTGCTACTTGCATAATAGATTCACGATAATTCTAGATTATTCTGCTACATAAATAATAGATTACAGGGTTTTTGCACCTGGAAAATAAATTATCGGATTTTTTTGCTACTCGAATTTAAAATTCTAGATTATTCTGCTACCCAAGTAACACATTCTCGATTTTTTTGATACTCAAAAATAAAATGTCGGATATTTTGCTACTGGAGTTCTAAGTTTTAGAATATTTTGCTACTTGCATAATAGATACACGATATTTTCGCTCCTCGAAACTATAGCGCTGGATTCTGTTACTACTATAATTATAAGTTCTAGATTATTCTGCTACATAAATAATAGATTGCAGTTTTTTTGCTCCTCGAATATAAACTAGCGGATTTATTTGATACTCGAAATTAAAGTACTCGACTTTTTTGCTACTCAAATTTAAAGTTCTAGATTATTCTGCTGCACGAATAATATATTACCGATTTTTTTGCTCCTCGAAAATAAAGTATCAGATTTTGTTTCTAATCAAATTTGAATTTATAGATTATTCTGCCACACGAATAATAGGTTTCATTTTTTGAACCCAAAAACATTAATTTAAAATAAAAAAGTTAATTTCAAATCAAATAGTTATACTTTTAACTAAATATAGGAACTTTCTACGAAGAAGATTAATTATCTAATAAAAAAGACGAATTTTCAACGATATAGTTACATTTTCAACTAAAGAGATGAATTTTAAACTAAATTCAAATGATTTGAATTATTCCTAAAATTTGTTGAAAAATCATTTGGAATTACAAAAATTGCTTAAAAGTCTTTAAACTTGTTTTGATATTTTTAAAAATCATTTGAAACTTACTTTTTCAGAATGAAAATCATCTGAAATTTTCCCAGAAATTTTAATCAATTCCTGAATTTATTTATTCGAAATCCTGATAAGTTTATGTTTAAATGGGTTTTCAATAATTTTATTAATAAATTTTTTGACAAAAAGAATTTATGAATTCAATTTTAGCATCTCTGAGTAGAGAGCTATTTTTAAAAGGAAATCGTCTAGCCTCTTCATTTGTTAATAAAAAATTATCCAGGCCAACCAGTGTCATAATTTTCCTTACGACTGTTGCAAAATATATACCTACCATTAACAACATTGTTTATGTGTCATGAAATCTTTTGCTTAGTTGTATGTAACAATTGTTATAACTTGAAATCCTGAGTGACTAGAATGGACTTTATTGAAATCTTGTTATCATTCTTCAAGACAAGATGAAAGTTTTTACTCTCGTGACAGTTTCTGGTACGACGAACCATAACTTATTCATCGCCTTTTAAACAATGTATTTTTTTATGAATTTAGGCTGCTTTAGATAACTAAAATTTTCTATTTAATAGTAGAAAAACGTACAACCGCAAAAAATTTTGAAAATCTAAAAGAGAATTTTGTTGACAAGTAACGCATGAGGACCCTGAATATGCATAATTACTTCACAGCTCATTGATTCATTGTAATTGAAAAAATTATTATTCCTCTTTGCTTTGTGCAAACAATCAGAAGGTGATATTTTGTAAATAGAAACAGCGTAGGTCAGGTTTACACTTTAAGAACAGGACCTTGTTCTCATAGGGCCTAGTTTCTTAAGTTCTAGATATTTTGTTTGGTTTATATCGGGTTGGTTTTGTGCTGTGACACATGCTGGGATAAGTTTTCGATCCTGATTTTGTGATTTCCTGTCAGGATTCTGACCGGTTTCGTGTCTTTCTAAGGAACCTGTGATCTTCAACAGACATCTTTATAAAAATTTCGCATTGCCACTCAAGTAGTGTGCGTGATTGCACCAGGCTTGGCGCGCTGTGTGTGTGTAGTGATAGCTCTTATCGATCGTTCTTAACTACCACTTTCAAAGTAGCTACTATTTACAAAAATGAGTGGCGATACTAATGTAATAAAATGATTAAACTCCATCAAAACCGGTACAGAGGAATCATCATTAGGCATTAGAGGGAAAATGTAGTTCACTCAAGAGAGAGGTTGGTTTTCTTCAGCGACAAGCTTGCTCCTGCAAAGTCTTGATTCACAACCTATCGGACAAGGAATAATCTAACAAGGCCACTTCTCATTTTTTCTCAATATTCTCACAAGCGCTGGTCTCTCACTTGATGAAACGAATATTGATACCATTTATCAACTGGGGAGGACGCAAGGCCATAGGCCCGTTCTTGTGCGTTTCAATTCCGGCAGATGGAAGCAGGAGGTTCTCAACGAATGCGAAGCTTTTAAAGATTTGAACCTTCCTGTCACACTTGACAGATCACCAAAGGATAGACAAGAAAGGAAAGCCTTACATCATACTGCCACCAAGCTAAAAATGCGGATTTTAACGCTGGAGGACCGTCTGCTCTCTAATCTAGAGGTCGAATCTCTTCTAAAAATAAAAAAAAAAATAAACCAATTTCGATTGAAACACAATCCTCGTCAAGAATTAAATCCAAAACACGACAAAAACACCCAACTGATGGATCAAATAGCTCACTGGACTCCTTTATAGGCGAAATTGCTTCGAAGCCGGAGGAGCCTCCGTCTAAGAATCACAAACCTTCTTAGCCTAATAAGGCTTAGCAACTTGCAACAGAGTATGAAGTTGTTAACCAGGTTGTCTTATGTCAATCTCCTGAGAGCATTAATCTTCGCATCTTATTGTGGAATTCTCACGGCCTTTCCAAATTTTCTGATATTGCAAATTGCGTGCTAAGCTGGGACATCATTTGTCTGTGCGAGACATAAATAACTGTACCGAATTTAAAACCTCCTGATTGGATCTCTGATCACACCGCTATTGTAAGTAATGCACCGCATTCTGCTAGAGTTGGTCGCCCTAGTGGTGGTTTAGCAATCTTTAGGAACAAATCTGTATTCAGCTTTGAAATGTTATTGATCTCCTCTACATGTATTTTCGTCAAATGTTTGCGGAGGGCATTTAAATTTATTGTGGGTAGTGTGTACTTTGAATCATCTGTGGACGTGAAGCTGTTCGAGGAGACTTTTAAAGAGGCCCTTGCTGAGGTTATTTCGGGTTCTCCAGGTTTACCAATCTTTTTAGGAGGCAATTTTAATGCGCGTATCGGCAACATGAATGACGTGGAAGGTTACTCTCCCCCGAAAATTCGGTAGCATTGTATAAGCGACGATCATTGGACTCGGAGGTCAACGCAAGAAGGGATGTTTCTTGTCAAAATTCTTGAGAGTGGTCAATGGATGATCTTAGAACGGAGATTTACGAAAGATTTTCCAGAGCATTATACCTTTCTTGGTTTTCAGGGTATGCGTGTTATCTATCTTGTTGCGTGTAGCATTGACTCAAAAGACTTGATTTCTAATCTTGAAGTACTGCAATCACCTACGATATCCGATCATCTCCCGGTTCGCGTTGATATTTCGTATTTCATACAGATGGGCACAAGTCTAAGTTCTATTCTTAAGAAATCTGTGTACTCTAATGGCGAAATAAATGCTCTAAATAATAATTAAATTGCTACAATCTCAACTATCGCCGATAAGCTAGATTTACGTACAAAGTCTGAATTGCGTACTTCAGGGAAAAAACTTGACATGCTAAGGAACGTAGAGTCATGCGCCGTAGGCTCAGACAATCTTTGAATGTCTTTAAAAGATCGGGTTTTGCCGATTCGGAGGGGGCAAAATACTTGGAAATTAAAACATCTTTTTTAGAGTTGCGTAGGTCCAAGAAGGGACCATACGAATCCTCACTGCTGAATTCACTAGCGGCTCGTAGTAATCCTATGGATTTTCGGACAGCGGTTAGAAGATTTAGGTTGTGGTTCCTTTGACTAACAATGTAAGCATGCATGTATGACAAGACCTTCTTTTTCTCCCTAACCGATTGCGGCTCCCCTTCGCATGCAGTGGATTGTAAACGAATACCCTTTATTTTACTTTAATATCTCGATTGATGAAATTAAAGCCTCCTTATTACAATGAAAATATAATAATGCGCCGGGCGGGGATGGGATTCCCAATGCAATTTTTAAAAACCTTCTGGAAAATTGGGTACAGTACTT
Source organism: Andricus grossulariae (assembly GCA_011634705.1). NCBI lineage: Eukaryota > Metazoa > Arthropoda > Insecta > Hymenoptera > Cynipidae > Andricus > Andricus grossulariae. The sequence goes on from JAABKJ010001081.1 coordinate 4,814, forward strand.
TGGGAGGCTCTTCGACGAGATTTGGGTTGAGGAAAGAATCCCATCCAGCTGGGAATTGCCCTGGTAAATAGTATTGCTGAGATCTTTTCTCAGATTCTGTTGACAAGGCTGACTGCGTGGGTTTACGAGGTAAACATCCTTCCAGAGAATGAGGCCGGGGTCAGGCCTGGAAGAAGTTGTATAGACCACATTTTTAGCCTAAATTCTTTATTTCAGATTCATTTGTCTACCCCAAAGCGACGAATATTTGGTTTTTATATAGATTTCATAGAGGCTTGCTATGATAACGCTAACATGTTCAATCGTACTTACAAGGATGTGGCTTCGTTCGGTATGTATGGAAATCCAATAGATCATTTATGTGACGTTATCCTGCTTGCTTATGCTGAAGATATAGTCGTATTCGCTTACTCTCAGGCTGACTTACAAGAAAAAAATAACCTTATCGCGCATTAGTGTATGAGCAATTTTTTAACAACCAACGAAGCAAAATGAAAAGTTATGGTATACCACAAAGGTCATCCATGTGAATACAAATTCTTCTACGCTCAGACTCAGCTGAAAGTAGCCAGCGAATTCGTCTTTGTCGGTATGAACACATCAGCTCAGGGACTTTCTTATAAAGAGTTCATGAAACGAATGTCTTCTGCGAATATTGCTATGGGTGCTGTTTCAAGAATTTTATTTGCATCAAAATCTAACGTGTGTAAAACTAAGGCTACCCTTTTTCGTAGCCTCATGCTCAGTGTTCATTTTTACGCATTAGAAGTCTGGAAATTTAGGTACTTTGATTCAGTCGATAATTGTACACCTCTTTCTTTAAGAAAATACCAGGCTTGCCATCATACATGCCGAATTTTGCCCTCCGCTTGGAGATAGGTAGATTACAGTTATGTAGCTTTCGATATCTCTAAGTAAGCGCTAATATGGTTGTCGAGGTTGCTGGGTATGCCTGATGATGATCATCAATCATAAGGATGATCTTTGCCCTATGATTGGGTGTTTTTGTCGTGCTTTGAATTTACTTCTTGACGAGGATTGAGTTTCAATCGAAAGTTGTTTATTTCCCTTTTCTTTTAGAAGGGATTCAACCTCTAGGAGAGAGAGCTGATGATCCTTAAAATCTGATTGCAATCCTGATGCCTCTCGATGAAAACATGGATGTTTATCTAAATAACTTTTCTGACTACCTCTGGCGTTCCGACTATGGAAGATCCCTCTGTTCAAGTAGTCTCCAAGTCTTCCCACATCTTAAACTCTACTCGGACTTTCAATCATATCTGCATCTTAGATTACCTTTTTATATAATTTTTATTGTTGCTCAACTTAGACTTCTAGGCTCTATTAGGGGTTATATACGTTTTGGAGAATACAAATTTACTTACGATTCTGCTAGACTCTGCCCCTGCTAGACTCTGCCCTATATGTAACCTTTCTGAAAGAAAGGCTCTTTACCATTTACTAGCTGTTTGTCCTGCCTACTGAGATTCAAGAATATCAATCTTAGGTCAGCCAGCAACCAGGACAGTCAATAGTCAGTATTGGCTAAGTCTTTTAAACTCAAACTGTCCACGCGAGCTGTGCAAAGTTGCACTGTACGTCCGTCAGATTCTACAAATTAGAAGATTCATTGTGGAGAAGTGATTATCTTGATACTCTCAAACAATTTCTGCTCAATACAATTTTTGTAATCTACTTCATTCTATTCTGCTGTTCAATCTGGCCTCATGCATTTTTCTATTTTCCACATTTCCCATTTTTTACCCGTTTTTTTAATTATCATATGCAGTCCTCATTGAGTTCATACATTTTCACAAAGAAATTAGTTCTACTTCACTATTGAATTAGAAAACAGAAATCTGTTAAAAAGTAGCGCATGAGGACCCTGAATATGCATAATTAATTCATAGTACATGTTGATCCATTACAATATGATGATCTTATTATTTCGGTAGAGTTGGAAATGGTACACCATCGTGTTATTTTATTAAACTTTTCTATTTTTCATATTTTATAATTTTGTAAACCTTTTTTAATTATTATATATAGTCCTCAGTAAATTTATTTATTCATGTTAAGCAATTAGGTACTTATCGCTATTCTATAAGGAAATATCTAGACTAATCGAATTAGAAACTCTCTACTAATCTTTGGTGTCTCACTTTTCGCTAATCGTATATCTAAAATTTTACTAGTAATTCGCTAAATTTAACCCATTTTGATTGAGAGAGACCTCAAAGTATCTTCTACTATAAAAGGCCAATCATTTTTCCAATGTTTGCTGAATAATTGTTCCGGAAATTTGTTCAATATTAGGTGAATCGAGTTGAAACTTAAGACCTCTTTTTACAATAAGCCATAGAATACAACAAAATTTATCTTTTTACATATAAGTCGATCGCCTTCTTGGAGGCATATGGCGAAGAGGCATTTTTCTTTTGTTTGTTTTTTTAAAATCTTCTGTTTTACTTCTTATTCCTTTCACATAAGACTCGACAGGAGGTCAGGTTTCTACAGTGAGGGGGCATGATTCATCATAATACATTTTATTTCTTACTCCAAAGGTGAAATGGTGATATTAAGAACAGATAAAGCGATGGGCTGTTATGCGGCAATACAATATACTGATGTCTCCATATGACTATTCATTTTACATTGATATCTTTTCTAATTCTATCTCCATATAATATATTCTGTCATCAATTAGGCCTAAAAGGATCACAATTTTCCGTCGATCTAAAAACTTATATATATATGAATTTTATTGGTCAAAAATCATTCATTCATGAGTGTCCATACAAGAGTGCGTCGATGGCCGCGATGGTCTCAATATGCGAGTTCGAATTCTCCGTCGAAGTTCGGTTGGAGCCTACAGAGGAACCGTCAGCAGATTCCCATGCGTTATTATTATTTTCGATCAGGTTACAGTTATTTTCACGGATCGCGAGTTCTTGCAAATGACGAGAGAGATCGGCGCGATCGACCTTGGATAAAAAAGTAAACGTCGGCGAGTTTACATATTTACATTGCGTGAAGTTGGGCTATCGCGATGCGCGCTCTTTGTTCTCGCTCCCGCGGGTCGACGTTTTCCGCGTTGTCTTTAATAGTTTCAATGTTCGGGCTCGCTGATTTTCCCTGCCGATTGTCTACGCTCGCCCACTGTTGAGCCACGACACGGGCCTCTCGAGTCAACTGTTCTGCAAACGCAACTGTTATTTTTCCCCTCGACCTTAACCGATGAATTTTTCTTATGCGCCCTCGTAAGCGCCGCGCGGACTCACTCCTAGCCCCCACTAGAAAAAAAATGTCGAAATTTTATTAAATGATTTTCCTGGTGTAGGATATAAAGGAAATGCTCCTCAGCGGGGTGAATGGGTCCTTGTGCTTTCACGGTTGAACCGAAAAGAAAAGATGATCACTATTCTGCGTTATAAATTAAATGTACCGCAAAAAATAGTGGATAAAAAAAGGTTAAAAGTTAACTTCGCTCGATTTATCACAGTGAAACTGGAATAAACCTTTTGAAGATTCTACGATTGGTGCTTGGCAAGACGCTCCAGACGTAGCTGGCGGATATTTTTGCTTCGCAAACCAATATCGCTAGGACTTACCAGACAAAAGTGGTAGATATTTGCCGCTCCAAGAGATTGGAGGATACTACGCTAGACCGGCTGGCGGATGAGTGTCGTTCTTGGGTCCTGCACGGCTTCATATTGTCCTTTTCCCACTCCTGGTTGTCCGACAGAGGTAGTGGTAATCGTAGTGGGGTCAGGCCGCGACTTTGGTTGGTGTCGCTAGCTCACGTGGCTCGACGCTGTCGGCGGAGTGGGGCTCGCTTACCGCGTTCAGTGGTGACTGCCCGTACTGCCCGCGCGCTCGGGCCTGTTTTGTTGTTGTTAACAGCTTGTGCTATTAATTGTTATGTTGCACCTCATAAATCTGTTTTATCGGGTCCCAAAAAAAACCTCATGAGTAAACAAATTAGTTTGGCGAGTTTTCGACGCCAATTATAATATAAATAGAAAATTGTTTCTAATACATAAAATACTACTACATGCTGATAATTATATGTTCACATAAATTTTTAAAATAATGTATTATTGTTTTTAGCAATTTTCTCTTAGAATAGAGTTAGAAAGTCGCAGTTTTTACAAAAACTTTTCTCTATTTGTCTAATTTTTAATTAGAGTGAGGTAATTAATTGAAGTTGATAAAATTAATGGTATGAGCAATCTATTATAATGGTTTATAATATTTCATTTGAATAATGCTAGTAATTTCTGGTTTTTTCTGAAATTCTCAACTATTTGTCAACTTTTTTGTTAGAGTGAGTTAAGAATTAATTCATTTTAGCAGAAATAATTATTTGAACACATTATTATTATTTCTAAATATCTTTTTCATCATTATGGCTAGATAGTTGCGGGTTCTTCTAAACATACATAGTTGTTTAAACAATTCATTATTGTTTATAACTATCTTCTCTTCGATAAGTGCTAAAAGATTGCGGTTTTTTCTAAACTCTTAACATTGTTGTCCACTTTTCAGTTAGTGAGGAAATATTTCAAGCAAGTTAACAAAAATAATTGTTTGAACCATTCATCATGGTGTACAACTATCTTCTCTTGTGATAATGCTGAAAAGTTGCGGCTTTTTTTTTAATTTGGAGCTTTTCGTTGACTTTTTATTCAGGAAAAAATAATAAATATTGATATTAATTTCAGCAAAAAGGCTCTTAGTAACTACTGAAAGGAAAATCTACATTTAATATAATCCAAATAGAAAATTTAAAGGAGATTTCACATACCTATTTTATTTCAGAGAAATATATTTACAAAAAAGAAAGAGAAAGTTAAGTTGCATTGATTATTACCTCACTAAGAGAAAAGTGGACAAAAAGTTTGAATTGACAGAAAAACCCGCAATTATCTGGTATTAATATGGATGAAGATGGCTATGAACAATAATAATTTTTTTAAACAATTATTTCTGCTAAATTTAATTATTAGGTCATCTCAAGTAAGCAACAGACAAATAGTTTAAAATTTCAGAAAAAAACGCAACTTCCAACTACTCAGCGGAGAGAATATTATCAAAAATAACAATAAATTGTATAAACAATTATTTTTTCAACTTGAAATAATTATTACCAGGCGGAGATATTATATACAGTTTATGCATGGTGCGAAATATTATATGTAATTTTCATTTGCTTTAGATAAGAATTTTATAAAGCAAATGAAAATTATATATAATACTTCACACTATGTATAATTTTTCCACCTGGGTTACTCCACTCTAATTGAAACGTGTAAAAAAAGTAAAAACTTTCAGAATGAAACCACAAATATCTGGTAATATTATAGAATAAGATAGCTATCAATATAATAATTTGTTTGTAAAATTATTTTTGTTAAATTGAAATAAATATTAACTCACTTCAAGTGAAAAGTGGATAAAAAGTAGAAAATTTCAGAAAAAAACGGGATTTCTAGCATTATTTAAAGAAAATATCATAACCAACAATGATAAATTGTTCAAACAGTTATGTGTGTCAATAATAATTAACTATCACCTTACTCAAATTGAAATTTGGGCGAGAAGTGAAAAAGTTTGACAAAAATCATATTTAGCGTCAAAAACTCGCAAAACCCATTTTTCACATAGAGGGTTTCTTTGAGACTCTGTAAAACAGACTTAAGAATTGCAAGCAACAAAAATTCAATCCTGATTTTGTGTCGATTCATACGAATTGTAAAAAAGTACATACACAATTATGAGATTCCAAGAAGGAAGGTCATACAAATTTCTTATTATATTCTCTCGCGAATGTAATCTACTCTAAATTATTCTGGAAGATAGTGAATAGCTATAATTTCAAACATTCGTATAAAGATGATATAGAATCAAAAATATGGAAACAGTACTCGAAATCTCTCTACCCAGCTCGGAATCAAAATTCTTACTTGATAAAGATTAATAAATTTTCGAAATTCTCATCTCGATTCACATATAACTCTTGATGAAACTATCTCAAGCTTGAAACAGTTAAAAAAAGGTAAGGCTCTTGTCCGGATGGTATTAGCTATGACTTTTGAAAACATTTTCTTAACAATCTGATCCTCTACTCAAATTATCATGTAATAAAATAATTGATGAAGAAAAGGTCTCAGTATCGTGGGGTCAAACATTTTTCAGAATGATACACAAGAAAGGGGATGTCACTGACCCTTCTAACTACCGCCCCATTGCCTTAGTTAACTATGTTACAAAGATATTTACGCAGATCCTTTCCAAAAGACTGACAGCTTGAGCCGAAGACGTGCAACTTCTCCTAGAGTAGCAGGCAGGTTTCAGGAGGGGGAGAGGTTGCACGGATCAGATATGTACCATTAACGCAATGATTCAAAATCGTCTGAGACTGAACGGAGGCAAGCTTTTTGTACTCTATGTTGACTTTATATCAGCCTTCCGATCAGTTAGTCATAATATTTAATGGAACAAATCAATCTCGAAAGTTTGCGGGTCAAAATTCATTAGAGTGGTAATAGATTTCAATTTTGAAGCTAGCATTACGATCAAGGTAAATAAGGGCATTTCTAGATCGGTAGATGTAACAAAAGGAGTCATGCAGGGGGAGCTTCTAAGTCCGACAATGTTTACATTTGTAATTGTTGATTTACAAGATTTTATGTGTGCCAGAGGTATCAAAGGTGCATCAATAAACCATTTTTTGGAAAGATTACTCTGAGCTTACGTCGACGATCTGGTTTTCTTTGCGGATTCTTTGGTTGGAATGCGTAAGATTCTTGAAAAATAGTAATCTACAGAAAGGGAGGTCATGGGCATGATGAATAATGTCCACCTTTTATGTACGGAACCTCCAAGACTGATATTGTCAAAAGTTATATCTAACACATTTATGGAGTCTCAGGTATTTAGATTTTATAGAAAAAGTTCAAACCACTTTTTACAAGAGATTCCTGCATGTTCCACAAAATACTGCTGGATATGCTATTAGATTAGAAATATGTGCTTCCCAACTTGCAGTTCGAGTTTGTGGGTCAATCCACAGTTGGATAGAGAAAATTCTAAATATGTTCGAAGATCGATATCCGAAGGAATGTTATTTAAGATTAAGAGAACTGGACACATTAAAAGGTGATTCCTCAATCATAGAGAAATACAACTGGGCTCGCCAGGTTAGACGTGTATTCAAAAGGATTGCAATAAATGGCGATTGGGATTTTCTTTCTCTTGCATCTCTACAAAAGAATAAATCGACATGGATGAGAGCTTATGTTAAATATTGTATTTAGAAGGTTTACAGAGAGTCCACACGTTCTCTACTCACATACTTTATCCTCGTTTAACCTTGCGAAAAGGACGCATGAGCATTATAATTAATTATATAGTAAAAGCTTTTTTGATTGCTTTCATTGTAAGTACGGTTTGTCGCCTATGGGTAATGTTTACCATCAGCCTTTAATTTTTTTTTATTTTTTAGAATACCAGTTAGTTACAGAATTGTACTGTAACCTATTTGTATGAATCAGATGATTCTCAAACAAATAAAGCACTACTACCTCGCCATTTTCAAGGAAGAACCAAGACGATCAATTCAAGCTGGCAGGTAAGTCTTGTGTTGTCTGGTCTCAAAAACGTCGAGGCCTCGCTCAAAGGCAACACTAAGTTTCAATGTGGATAACGTAGAAGAATGAATTTTAAGATTATTATAGATAAGTTCTAATGTAAGCCATAGCTTAACTTAATTTTTTATATTGTTATCCATTGTAGTACTAGATCTTCTTATTAGAATTTTCTTCCAGCTAGGCCTGGGTGTTACGGCGATGACGTCTGGTCCATTCGAAGCTGGTGTTATACGTATAGTATTCAGTGGATCGTGTATACGAACGGCGCGTACTTCACTCTGATGTACATTTTCTGCACTAAAATGAAATGCTCTCGGAGCTCCACTGGAACTAGAAATAGACAATCTCTGGCCATCAACACTTTTCCGGACGTCAACACTTTTCCGGCCATCAACACTTAACCGACCCTGTTGCTGTTTCTCTTCTTCGGCCTGTTGAGCCGCTCTTACAGCCGCTACTGCATCTTCAGCAGTTCTCAAGACTTTAGACTTTAATCTTTTGTGTTTAACATATCTAGTGATTTCTTTCAGCCATTCGTTGTCGGTAACGGGCTGAACAGCGTTGTAGGGCTCGAGTACAAAAATCAATTGCCAATATTGTACGAATGGAAACAGGGAACCTTCTTGATCTACTGCAATTTTTCTTCCGTCGAAGCTTATTCTAACACCTTGAGGAATCTTGATGCCTGGTATCTGTTCTATTGCTCTATATATATTGCGACTGGCGCTTCTCATTTGTGAGCTTATTTCTGTAAAAAAATGAATGAAGTTTAAAACAATATCAATTTTTAATTGCATTCTCAGTTAATAATATTTGACCTTCGGCAAGGAAGGGGCCCACACTAGGGTGGTCCTTATTTTTCGACTTTCGATTCTTCTTGGTCTCACACCCCTATTTTGTTCCAATGACAAAAAAAATTATCTTCATCAAATTTTAGCGAAATCGGTTAATATTAACACGTGCCTCAAAGCACTTAAAGTTTCTTATGCAATTAACATGGGGAAAAGTAGCGTCCAACTTCTAATGCATTTATCTTTTTTTATATTTTATATTTTATTGTGATCTTTAGACTATGTTAAAAAAACACATATGAACCAATTTTTTTTTTAATTTACAAAATGGCGGACCCCTGAACCAAAATTACGATTTCCACAATTGATAACAAAATCTCGTCTAATTCACACAAAATGCAGATTTATTTATTAAAAAGCACGTGATGACGATAGAAACTCCAAATTTTGAAAAAAATTCAAGATGGCCACCAAATCATTTGTTTTACTCATTTTTTTGTTGTTTCTCGATAAAGTCTTTCCAGGTATGAATTGAAATACTACATTATTGCAAAGAGACATATTGCGGGATGTAAAAAAGTAAAAATTCTGAAAAATTCAAAATCGTGTCTTATAAAATACTGCTGTGTCGTTCACGATCTTCAGATTTTTTAACTTCTGCAGACTTTGATGGTAATTTTCTATCACTGCCCAGTCCACTGAATCTTGGCTAAGAAAGGAACTTAAAATCCCGAACCGTTCAAAGAAATTCATAGTATTGACTGAAACCAAGTCTTCAATCGCTTTTTTACGAACTCTGGAACGTCCTTTGGTTGAATAATCAATCGTTTACAATCTCCAAAAGAAGAATCAGATTTCAAACTTTCGACAATTTTTAGATTGGTTGCAGCAGGTACTCTTGCATTGGAGAAAGACAAGCCTAGCGTTTCTGATGTCAAGTACCAGAGATGACCACAAAATTTTTTCACAGCTAGGCGGGATATATCGCAATCTATTTTCTTATATTCAGAGAGATTTCTTAGAAACTTAAGATCACGATAAGGCGTTTGTAAAGCGTTAGACATGCAGAACCAAGCCATGAAGTACAAACGTACGGTGAAAATACAAACATCCTAGCAGGCGGTCTTCTCAATTGCTGTTAGTTGGAATTCGTCACGAAAAAGGAACACCTTCATACAATAAATCGCTTTGGCCATCCATGTTGCCTGATGCATAGCTCCGGGGCGAAAAAAATTTATGCTGCGTGTTGGACTACCTTCCAGAAAGACGATTGTCAACTCAAGTAGCTCTCTATAATCTTCTCTGCAATGATGTTCTACCAGAGATTTTAGTGCAAAGTTCATAACTTTTTCCTTGACATCCTTGAGTGTCATATGAACCAAATCCTTTTGTATTCCAGGTCTGAAGAGAGCTTTGTTCACGCTATTCCATGACTCCTGGAACCGTTTGAACAGTGGTACCGTTGGTGCTGATGACGTTCCAAACTTCACTTTAAAGTCATTTGTTAGGAATATCTCATAAATATGATGCATGCAAATGAAATAGGAAAGATCACGCTGCAGTTTCTGTTCCAAAAAGATGCAAGTCCCATTCAGCCGTTCTGTATTCGATGCAGTCGAATCACAGCAGAGAGTCTGAACTTTTCCGTCTAAAGTCTATTACTTGAAAGTTTCATATACATCAGATTATTCTTTACCTGTTCCTGTAGGAAATTTTAGAACGCCAAGAAGTTTTTCACCATCTTCATAGGTTACCATAATTGGTAACCGATATCGCTAAAATTGAGTGGAGATCACTTTTTTAGCCATTGGAACAAAATGGGGGTGTGATACATGGAAGGATTGAAAAAAAAAACTATCAAGAGTGAATAAGGACCACCCTAACCCACATTGCCAGCATGGACTTACGTTAAAATTTTTAAGGAATTCAGTAAATTTAGAATATGTAAGAATGTTGAGGAATTAAAAATTCAAGTAATCCAGGTATTATTCATATTCAAGGAACTCAAGGAATTCAGAATAATAAGGAAATTCCGGGATCTTACAAAATTCAGAAAATTTCAGGGATTTGACATCAGGTACGGGAATTCAATAAATTCATGAAATTGAAGGATCTTCGGGGATTCAGAGAATTCAAAGAATTTCGTGCATTGAAATCATTCAGAGATTCAAAGAAATCAAGAGTCTTCAGAAGTTTTTGAGTTCGCTGAATTTAAATCTGGGGCTGCTTTCACTCAATCAGATCTCATTTCGTTCCTAACCTCAGAAAAGTGAAACAAAGTACAACTTTCATCACCTTTTGAAGGTTAGGAATGAAATGCTACCTGACCAAGTCAAACCAACCCTGAATTCAGATTCAGTGATCCCAAAAACGTATAGAAATGTTTGTCTCGTCTGGTAGACAAAATCATTTTTTTCCGAGTATCAAGATAGCTTTCAGATATTAATCATAAATGGCGCCATGCACACTTTAATAATTATAAAAGATTATTAAATTACACAACTCCACACAAAACATCGAGAAACTTATCCCTGGAGTCTGACTATGTCTATCATATGTTTTCGGGGTCACTGAATTCCAATTCATAACCTTAAAAAATAGGTTCAAACTCCAATAAATCCTCTATTCATTGACTATGCCATAACCCCAAAACCCCAGTACCCGGTAGGAAAGAGAATTATGCGCGTTGAAACCCTGAAGAACAGTATGTTCGAGCCATGCATGCTTCTTGAGTGTTAAACCCACATTCTTGAATAACCCCATAACTTCGAAACCCCATAACCCGGTGAGAACGAGACTTTCGTCAGGAGAACCTACGTTTTGCCGAATCCAGGAACAACGACGAGGACGTGGTAGGCTTCTGTCTCCTTTAGGGAGCTTTATTGATGTGTTTTCCCCTTGCCTCACACTTTTCAGGGTGCTTTATCAAAGTGAGTCCCCCTTGCCCCTCAATCTTCGGTGTGCTTTATGAAAGAGTGTTTCCCTTGCCTCACATGAATAGCAAAAATGAAATACGACGATAAATTGACTATCTGTAAAAGAACGATTGATAGAATTGGAGAAATGGGATGGGAAAGTAAAGGAATAGGGATATGATAGGATTGGAAAAATGAGATGGGAAATAAAGGGAACAGGAATGGGATGAGATTGGTTTGAAAAGGAAACGAAAGGAATAGGGATGGGATAGGATTGGAAAATGGGACAGAAAAGTAATGGAATAGGGAGGGAATAGGTTTGGATGGAAAGGGGAGGGAAAGGATGGAAAGCGAAGGTAATTGATGTGACAGGATAGGAAGGGAAAGGAAAGGAAAAGGAAATGGATGGAAAGAGATGGGGTGGGGTAGGATAAGAAGGGATAAGACTGGATCGAAAGGGGAGGGATTGAACGGAAAGGGATGAGATCGATAATGGGAGGGGTGTGTATACATTTGTGCAAATGTATTCTCTCTCGTTTCAGTTGCCTATTTATTTATTTATTTCGGGTCCAAATCCAGGAGCGAAACGTTGCGCTAATGATATGACATCCTTCCTTTTAGAATAAGTAATTGTTATTATTTTCACATAGAGACCAAGTGCCCTGGATTGAAGAAACATGAATAAGTGGTACAGCAATGATGTTCGGAAATTTGAATCATAAGATTTCATGCCTAAGGCTGTTCTCACCGGGTTATGGGGTTTCGAAATTATGGTGTTATTTAAGAATGTGGGCTTAAGGGTCAAGAAGCATGCATGGCTCGCACATACTGTGTTCCAGAGCTTCAACGCGCATATGTCACACTTTCACCGGGTTTGGGGGTTTTTGGGTTATATCATTTTGAGGTTATGGGGTTAAAGTGTTATGGGTTTAGGATTTAAGGGGCTGTGGGGTTATTGGGATTGAAAGGTCAATGGATAGAGGATTTATTGGGCTTTTGGGCCTATTTTTCAAGGTTATGGAAAATCCTGAAGTGATGGGGTTAAATGGACCCCAAATTTGGAGTCAGCGACCCCAAAAACATATGATAGACATAGTCAGACTCCAGGGGTAATTTTCTAGATTTTTTTCTGTGGAGCTATGTCATCTGATGTAATCTACTTACCAATCGAGTGAAAGAAAACTGCTGCGGTTATAATGAGAGTTGCGAAAGCGACCCTCATTTTCCAGAAAAAGAAGAGCCTGTTGTCGTGAAGAATTTAATTATTACTCAAACTAAGAAGGAATAATAAGATGATGCGTTTTCCGGTATATATACACAAGTTGTTATCATAAAGAATTACATATCTCTTCTATTATTGCAAAAAATTCATTCTCTAGAAGTATTCTGTCGGCTTAAAGAATTAGGTGACTAGTCAATATTGCGCACACTATTTAAAATTTAAAATAACTTCATGTGATACACATGCAAATATGTAAATTTGTTGCCAAGCATAAGAAAAATGTGAGACTCTTATAATCTCTTCAATATTCATCAATCGATTTCCACTCTTTCGAATGTTCTACTTTTTATCGAATTATTACAAATTGCTGTGAAAATTATACTTTGTAATTGTTTTTGCTGAAAATAATTTTTTCTTTCTAATTTACAGATAGATATTGCAATTGTTTTATGAAGTAGCAGAAACTGATAAGAGTGATGCAATATAAAAAAAACACTTATCTTAGTTTAGTTATAAAATGCTACCTAAAAAAAATGGTGCAACGATATGTTTTGAATATCTAGCTAAAATATTGCCTGAAAACCTGATTGGCTTTTCATTAGTTGGCGTTGATTTATAAGTTAAAATTTGTTAATTAAATCTACAAATAATCCCTTTTAAGAATGTTCTAGGTACACAGTTGAAGTCGAAATTTCTAAATCTATAACTTTGTTTATGAAATTGACTAGAAAAAGCCTATTGATTATTGCAATAAATTTAAGAAAAGAAACTCGAGCCTGAGAGATAAAAAATAATTCAGGTATTTTCTAACGCCCAACATTCAAATTTAAATAGGAAATTCTTGAAAATTAAAAACAACAACAAAAAAAACCAAGAAGCCAACGATCAAATTTGGACAATACACTCTTTAATATATGCGTCTAAGAAAATAGAACCCTGGGTTTTTAGCGACCAGGCGTCGAGGGCTTTCATGCCTAGTGGTAAGGGCCTCTGGCTTCGAGGTGGGTGAAGGAATGTTCTTTTCCATATTGTTGAATTATGAACATCCGGGATGGGCTCGGCGGGGTAGTAAAATATCTCTCCTTCGATTGATAGATTTACGACTAAGAATTGGTCTGGATCCGAGCTTACATGTATTAGAGCTCGACGGGTAGAGATGAAATTCGCCCTGATCTTACGTCGCGTCCGTTGGACCTTCGTTGGACTGACCGATCCGTTAATGATTGGAAAGCGCTACTGTCTTCATCTCCTGGTAAAAGCCGTATTAAGAAATGGTCCTCACCGCGAGGTGAGGAGATACTGTACTCACCTCCGGGTGAAGATCGACTGGAGATACTGTCCTCATCTCCTGGTGATTTGGTAAGAACGAAAAAAACGAAGTATGAAAGAATAAAGAAAAAGAATAGTGAAAGAAAAGTATAGTTCAGGTTGAGCACCGAAAGGCACGCTTAGCTCGTGGCGGGTCTCTTTGCTGATTCTGGGACAGGTGAAGTGCTCACTGATAGGACGAATGGTTTCTTCGGATCCTGTGTGCCCGGAGAGTAGTGCGTTGTGGTATTCCCAGTCGATTCGCTGCCGCAATGCCCTGGGAGCGGGAAGCAATCACTCGCGAGGGTTCGTGGCTTGGCGCCAGTATCTGTTCTGGTCCATTTGATGCGTACTGTAAATGCGGCTTTTCTCTGGTGTGCGTCGTTATTGTTTTTCTATCCAAAACCCAACGCCGAGTATCCAGTTCGAGATCTGGAACTTTTATTTGAGCGACGTAGACTTCTTCAAAGATGGACAGCGTGTGTGTGACCCAGAGGAACGGGACGAGGTCACCCGATCTGCCTGGATTCTCGGGTATTCGGGTGGAATCATTTTATCCATATTAGGTTCTCTAGGAGATACTGTCTCAGTCTCCGGGTGGCGTGACAATGCATCATGTAGGTAATTATCCCTGACTGCAAAATATTCAATGCTGATCCTCGATATAAGGTCGGTAGTGCGTGATAATCCAGACCTTTGTCAGACATTCCTGTTCGTTCTAGTGGAAGGCGGCTTCAGTTAGCGAGAATTTAGCGCTGGCGTAGGCGATGATTCTGCGGTGTTCACTGAGTCAGTGCCTCCTAGATGCTGTACGGCATGTTTCGAATAATCTCCGACTTCTTACCGGCGACTACGATAGCTGAACTATATAGGGACGTCGTGGGATCGATCGATTCGTCGGCAAGCATGTTGCGGAATTCCACGTCGAGCCATTGCCGTTTTTTCTTTAATTAGCGTCGAGGCGGTTTCGTGAATAGAATGGCATCTGAAAAGTGAATCTCATAATGGATTGCCATGGTCTGCCGTAGTGGTTTTCTTTGGTGAAAGATAGCAGCATAAAGTCGGACAGTACTGAAAAACCTTTCTCGATATTCCAGAGGAAAGCTGTTAAACAATTCTGGCGGAGAGACTTTGGTAGACGGTTATCGTGACTCGGGAATATGATAGATCCTTGTTCGCTGTTGTACTTCAAAGTATATGCATCCCAAACAGTGGTCATACACCACTCAATGATGTTTGAACCAGGATATCCCAAAGAAAGTGTCACCGGATGGATGCGGCCTGACGAGGAAGACGACAGGATAAAGTTCTCCACTGATCTCAAGTGGCAGTTGGATGGGTCCTAGCAATTTGAGCATGGATCCTGGAGCGGCAAGTTTAGCGTATGGCGAGCTGGGTGCCAATATTCGAAGTTGGTCGTCACACAAAAGTGCTGCGTGGATGAATTTGTCTAAAGAGCATGACTCCACGTAGGCGATGACGGCCTCATCTCCAAGGTGTACGTGGAAGCTGGTGAGTTAACGAGGGTTGGTGCTCGTCATGCCTATTGTTTGGAAATTGGGGCAGAGAGTGGAGCGGCGGCCTCGTCGTTTGCCGGTCGTCGCTGATTTTCCTGGTGACTGTCTCTTCGTGTAGCTCTATGGACAGGACAGTCTCAATGGAAGTGAAAGCTGGGGAACTAATGGCATGGTGGGCCATTCCGTGGTCGTTCGACTTCGAGAGCTAGAGTTCTTGGGTGAGCCGCGGTTTTCCTGGGTTCCTTCCGGTTTTGGCCATCAGCTTCGTCTACTTCGGCCTTCATGGTGCGGTTGATCACTTTTTCAAATGATCGAGAAGAAGAAGTTCTGATCACGTGCCCTACTGAAGGGCGGAGAGAGTTCAGGAGTATCGGTACCACGGTGTACACCTCGGCATCCAGTAGGAGAGACCTCTTCTCCAGTAAAATATCAAGAACATGACAATGTGGCAATAGTAGGCAATTCTTTCCCGGGCATCTCTTCCCAAGTAAAATATTAGGTCCTTAAGAGTATGGCATTAACGGGCAAGACTCGCCCCGGCAAATCTTTGCTGGGTAAGTCTTCTTCGGGCAAGCCTTTCCCGGGCATTCCTTTGCCAGTAAAATATTAATAACAAGAGAATGTGGTATCGACGGGCAAGCCTCACGCGAAAAAAACATTCTCAGTGAAAATATTAGGACTGAGTGACTGTAGCATCGATGGGCAAGCCTTTCCCGGACATCTCTTTTTCAGTCCAATTTTAAGACCATGACAATGTGGCATCGACAGGAAATGCTTACCCGGGCAACCCTTCACCGAGCATCACTTTCCTAGTAAAATATTAATATTAAAATACTATGGCATCGATGGGCATGCCTTTCCCGAGCAACACTTCCACAGTAGAATATTTACGACAAAAGAATGTGGTATCGACGGGCAAGTCTTTCCTGAGCATCACATTCCCAGTGGAATATCAACATCACGATACTGTGGTATAGCCAGGCATCGCTTCCCCGGGAACGCCTTGCCCAGGAATGATTTCTTCAGTGCAATATCAAGACAAAGAGATTGTGGCATCAATGGGCGTCTTCCCCGGGTATCATTTCAACAGTAAAATAATGAGACCAAGAGACTATGGTATCAACGGTCAAGGCTTCTCAAGGCTAGCCTTTTCCGGGAATCACTTCCACAGTGCAATATCATGACCAAGAGATTGTGGCATCTACGGGAAAGCGTTGTCTGCGCATTACTCTCCCAATGAAATATTAAGACCAGGAGAATGCGGTATCGAAGCGTAACTCTTCCCTGGATATTACTTCCTTAGTGAAATATTTATGACAATGTAAACATAGTGGCATCGGCGGGCAGGTCTTCCCCGGGCAAGCCTCTTCAGGGCATGACATTCCCAGTGAAATATTAGGACTAAAAGAATGTGGCATCGACGGACAGGTCATCGCACAGAAGAACAAAAAGTATGATTTGAAAACTCGTGAAGCGGTAAGGATCTAGTTACCACAGACGCTATTGGGATTACGAAAGTACATACACATCAAAGAAACTTCCACATGGACTATATTAATACGCATTAAGAAGGGTATATGCAAGGTGACTCCATCAAATCCATTGAGAAAAACACTAACTAGCATGTCTCATGGGTTTAAGATTCATGATAATAAAGATAGTCATTAAGTGACTCATCTTCTGTGCATGGATGACCTCAAGGTATACGCTGGTTCAAACCAGAAACTGCAGCAAGTAAAGTTAAGACAATATGGGGAAATGTCATACATGCATCTGTCTATGCTACTGTGACTTCAGCTACAGATAATGTGCACGCCAGATGTACTCAACATCTTAAACATCTGTGAGCCAGTAGTGTACCGGCAGCAGTTTAGAAAACGAGTTTATTAAACACCTGTTGCATTGTAAGAAACTTCCTAGAAAATCAGGGAATAGGCTGCTAAAAACCTTTGAAGAGGCAGATGGTCGTTCTGAAAAAGCATCTGGGGACAAGTCATATCACCTTCAACAATCTCGGTCGCTGTTAAAGAGAAGATGCGATAAAAGACAATTTCATGCTACACGATAACCCTAATTTTGTGAAAGTGAAGTAATTTTCCAATCTTGTGAATATGAAAAAGTGGAACCATTTTCATTTACTCCAATTTTTCTTCCTTGAAAACTTATATGTTCACCCACAGGATATGATACCAGTATGTCCCCTGAGCTGTGAGGTAACATGGGATGGCTGCATGCTCTGTGGTGCGAGAAACACCCAGAGCTCTCGTGATTTTTGCAATAAAAACTGCAAAACCATGCTAAGAACCACCTGAGAAGGGGTTATATAGGTGGAGCGACTACTCTAACGCAATCAACCTAATCCGGCTGCAGAGAAGGAGAGGAGACACTGAGCCCAACCGCGGACAGGCATCAAGTACGGGTAGATGATCCTTCAGGACCAGGAGAAAATTCAACATCCAGGTTTCTCTCAAGCTCAAAGATCTGGTTCCACTGGATGACGTGCTTCGCCGAGATTTAAAAAAAAAGTTTTGCCCCCGGACCGTCAATTCTGGTGTGTACGATACAAAACCAAGGGCTGAGCATAAGACCAAAAGACACATGACGCAAATCAGCACAAAGATAGGCTGGGCAAGACAGAAGGCGTCTCACATAATATGTTTCCTTCAATCCACTTGAGAATTACAGACCAATAACTTGTTTTAACACTGTATAAGATCTTCAAAGCCATCCCGAATAATAGGATTCTTTGGATAATCAGACATGTGAAAGGTGTATGAACAACTCGGCTTGGAGAAAGGCGTAGCAGGATGTTGGAAGAATCTTTTGATCGACTGGTGCGTCTACATAAACGTAGCAATCTACCAGCGCTACCTGTCGATGTCCCGGATAGACTACTGGGAAGCTTTTGATGCAACCTTCGATTGACTAACCATCGGTCTGCTGAAAACCTTGAAGGTTCATCCACACATATTCAGATGCATAGAGATTGATATCCCTTTGGAAAACCAGAATTACTATCTTATCTGAAGAACATCGTTTGACAACTAACACCGTCAACCTCCAGAGGTGTGTTTTCCAGGGCGACACCATGAGCCTTCTCCTCTATTGCCTTACATTATTGCCACTATCTCTCACACATTGCGATTTTCAAGGGTACTTCTGCAGCAAACCTGGATATCGAAAGCATGAGGTCACTCATTTATTTCACATGGATTATTTTTAAAACTATGCTAGAAATACAGACCAACTGAATATAACTCTATGGATTGGTGAGAAGTACACTCGGTAGATTGAAATAAGGTTTGGGTTAGAAAAATGCGCCAAGATTTTTCTAAAGCAAGGGCATGAACAAAAGGGGCACAATTAAAATGTTCTTGTTAACAATAATGCTTAGGAACATTCAGAAAAAATATTAGATAAAATTACTTATTTGGATATCTTTATTTACTAAATTGATGTTGCAAACAATTCTCAATCTATACTGATAGCTTAATTAATGCAACGACCCAGGTGTTCAACAACAATGAGTAAGATTTTCGAGACTTTCATTCTAGCAATTTTAGTAGGTAAAGCAGAATTAGTATTTAGTAATTAATGATTGATGTATTTTCCTTACCAATAGGATAGAAAAAGACAGCTGAGGTTATAAAGAGAGTTACGAAATCGAACCTCATTTTCAAAAAATGAATAGCCTCCTTTCTTGAAGTGTTTCTTGATGAATGCAACTGATAAGAAATGAAATAATAATACATAATTTTGAATAAATATTTTGAATTATCTTAAAATACTTAAAAATTTCAAGTGTTGCGTGGTTATGAAATTCTTGAAAATTCCAGGAATTTTTAGGACTACACACAAAATTATGTAATTTTTCACGCCATAGGCATAACTGTTGCTTTTATAGAGACTTCAAAAGATTCGGATAATTTTTGAATTTATTTTCTTAGTGTATATTATTTCAACAAATAATTGTATATTCTGTATATTTCTCTTCTCAGCCTAAAGGGATTATATCTGACTTCAATAAAATAAGGTGAAATAGATTATGTGTGGAGTATAATTCTAGTTAAGCTTAGTGATAATATCAACAATAAAATATAAATTGTTGGCATAAAGCTGACGTAACCTGTTCAAATTAGTTTCAAATTTTTACAACATGGCTTCAGATTATTTAAATCAAAGTTTAAAACGTTACACAATCGCCTTCTATCATAAAAGTTTTATATTTTTCGTTCAACCTGCAAGAACTGTCCTTGTATTTGATATTGCGTGGCATAGATCTTATGTAATTTTGCAATTCTTTTATTCGCAGATTGACGATATATAGCCAAACTGGTCAGCAATGGAAAGTTTTTTTTTAAAAGAAACTAGTTATCGTAACAGTGGAATTGTATTAAATTTCAGGCTGCACAGTGAAATGATGTCGTACTTCCGGATGCGCTCTAGAATTTTGTCACATTCAAAGTTGCGCAGTATACTTATTTGTGTCTACTGCGCATTCTTAAGTACGACGTATGATTATTTTGCAACCAAAAAGACCATAAATTCACTGTTTTGTGGAAAAGTCAACGTTTTGTAGAAAATTCGTATTTTTGGCTTGAAACTGCAAGAATTTAGTATAAAATTTAACTATTCGTTTCAAAATGATTTGGTGAGAAATGCATCTTTTTGGCAGACAGTGAATCTTGTTTTTTGAAAGTCCATCTTTTTGATTGAGTACTTAACTATTTTTTTTAAGCTGACGTGTATAAGCCAAGGATCAGAATTACAACATCAGCCTGTCTCCAAATTTCAAATTGGGCGGAAGCTCTGCTTTAAAGTACTTCGGAAAGTTAGTCGATCTACAAAATTCAAATCGGGCGGAAGCTCTGTTTAAAAACTCGAATGCATCTAAAAACTTCAAATCAGACGAAAGCTATACCCTAGAGCACATTCTTAAGTTGATATTAAAATACCCGATAGACTTTGGTTATTTGGAAAACATTTCCAAGCAGTCGAAATACAAATTCTAAAATAAAAGTAAAATCAGTGTTGACCTTCGGAGATTTCAATCGAACTGAAGTCGATCGTAAATTTTGAATCCCTTTCAATGAGAGAAACTGAACCCACGAGATACTATTGACAATTCCATTGTCAACCATCATTACCCTTGAGTACCAGCAGGGGACCTGAGCCTACCTGCTCACTAATAGACTCCTTTGGCAAATCCTCGTTGTCAAAACATCGCAACGGTGAATCACTAGGAGGAGAATGAACGTTGCCTGCACAAAACTAATAAACACCTGGACCAGTGCCAGCATCTTTCCAGTGAACGAGAAAAGCATTCAAGCAATTAAGAAAACCAGTGTGCCAAGGAATCTTTGAATCATCCAGTAAATCCCCAAAATAGTTAATCGCCCAGTTTCAAAAGTGAACAATTGGAATATACATTAGGTAAGTTTAAGTCAATGAGTTGATAACTCATAATACTTCAATTTCTTTGAAAACTCGTCATTGAGGTCTTCTTTTATTTTAAGGTGGAAATCTGGATGAGGAGTATCCGCTACCTGAGAGTCTCCAGTGTAAGTAAAGTTTAGCAACTCTAAATTGAAGAATCAATCAATGAAATTGAAAAATTAAAAAATGGAATCATTTTAAACAATTTGAAGCTCGAAACATTAAAAATTAAAAAATTGAATGTCAGAGAGATCAAACGTTGGTTGCCAAACCATTGGTGATCGTTTGCATGCAATGGGAAAAATCTAGAAGGCAGGGAAATGAGTAACACATCAGCTGAACGACAGACAGGTGGAAAAGCAAAACACGGTGTGCAAAGGCTTGCTTTCTCGGCATGAAAGAAAGAGTTTTTTTGCATCGGATCGTAACTAAAGATAACAAATGGATCATTTTCGGTAATCCAAACGCAGAAAATCATGGGTTAACTAGGACAACCATCAACATCGGCTCCAGGATTGAATCGCTTTGAAAAAAGACAATGCTTTGCATTTGGTTGGGGTCAGAAGGGTGTCGTGTACCATAAGCCTCTTAAACTAGGTTAAACAGTTTATAGCCCCCGCTGCCATCAACATATGATCAATTTGACCAATTCATTGATAGAAAAGCGACCAGAATGGGCTAAAAGACACGGAAAAGTGATTGTGCAGCACGCCAACGCCCCCGCACATGCAGCGCAATGGGTCAGACACCATTTCTGCACTTGTCTGGGAACTCTTGCCACATCCGCCGTGCTCACCAGACTTGGCGCATTTTGACTACCACTTGTTTTCGTCGATGTCTTGCGTACTTTTCATGAAACACTTCAACAATTACAAAGGTGTCGAAAAAATGGGTTCATGAATGGACCATCTCAAAGGATGAACGGCTTTTCTGGAAGAGCATCCACAATTTGCTAGAGAGATGGACAAAATGTGTAGATTTAGATGGTGCATACTTTGAATAAACAATTTTTCACCTTGTTGCCAAAGCAAATCTTTTTTGAATTATTTTTGAACCTGTTCAAGACTTCTTTATATTTCTTGAATGTACTCGATTTCTTTTTAATTTGGTAATCGTGCAAAAAATCTTCTAATTTCTGTTTCGAAATTTTAAGAAATCATTTAAAATCCTGCAAAATAAAAACAATTTCCCAACAATCTTTCAGATTCTTGAACAAAATTTTGGATAAAAAGATTCTAAATTTTTTCCTGGAAATCTTTATAACTAGATTTTTTCAAAATTTTATGAAATCGACATTTTGTTTTAAATTTTATGAAATCTTTGCGAAAGTTCTTAATATTTCTTAAACTAACGCGAATTTTTTGTAAAATGTTGTAAAAGTGCAGAATTGAACAATTTTCGTTTAAAATTTTCTAAATTATTTTTCGAAATTTTATAGAATCATTGTTGTATATTCTCTTCAAATTAATTTACCAAATAAAACTTATTTACTTCCGGATATGTGCGGAACCAATCAGATTTTCCCGCAAAAATTCAAAAAATATACTTCTTAAACATTAAAAAAAATATATGAAATTATTTGAAAAAGCTTTCCTTTCGAAATTACGTTCGTTTTATAGTTTTCTTCTAATTTAACTGTCAACAACAAATATTTAAAAATATGCAACAACCCCATCCTGCCTAATTTTTCTTACATTATAGGTTCACAGTCTTATTTTTTTCTAAACTAACTGGAGTTTTATCAAATGTATAATCGAATGCAGAAGGCCAACATGGGTACCGAATATTCCAAAATACTCATGACGTCATGCGACGTGCAACGATAATACAAAGTGAGAGAGACATGAATTCAGATGAAACTATTGTAAGAAAATGTAAGGGCGATAGGCAAAAGCTAGAGTTGAGATCAATACATTTTATTTCTTAAATTAGAAGTTAAACGTTGTCTTATTAATGAAAAGTGCTACATTTAAAATATAATTATATGGTTTCCCAGAAGTCGTATTTCATTTCATTTTAATCAAAATAAAAAAATCTAGATAATAACTAATATTAATGTTATTTTTTTTAGTACTAACCTTCTTTGGTTGGCAGAACGTTTTTTTCTTGGGTCACTGCGTGCTTCAGTTTCGCAGGATTGAAGTTTTCAATCCCGGAAATCAATTGCTGCTTTTCTTTTTCCTGTTCAATGACTGCAAAAAATATCGATCGTTATTTTTAATTTTAATTCCTTTTAAGATCTATTATAATGATTCATTATTCAAAATAAATTGGTAAAAGCTTCGAGGATTTACTTCTAAATTTTTCAATTTCATCTTTCAACGTTTATAAATGAAATTCTTCCCTTTCAAGCGGTCTAAATTTGGAATTGTATCACTTAAAAAATTTGAATCGGAAATATTATTCAATAATTTGGATGCGTCAAACCTCAAATTCCTCAACTATTATTTTTTGAGATTTGAAATTCAAGAATTTGGAATCTTTTCAATTTAAAATTGTTTAACTTAATAATTCTTTATGGACTTGAAATTTTCTAATCTATGAAGTTTAAAAAATTTGTGTTCATAAATAGAAAAGAGACTCCCTGGTACTCATGTCAAACAAATGAACGTTATTTTTGATAAATTAAATCTTCATTGTAAAACAAAAATGCATACTACCTTCTTTGTCAGGAAGAGGATTTTTTTCTTGAGTCGTCGTGTGCTTCAACTTGGCTGGATCGAACGTTTCAATTCCAGCAATAAGGGTTTGCTGAGTTTTTTCCACAGCCACGTCTAAAAAATAAGAAAAACTATAATTTCGCAAGTACTAAAAATAGTATGCTAAGCTCTAAGGGGGAGAAGTGAGACCATTTAGGCTGAGTGCGTAAGCCTGAGCCGAAGATGAGTATTAAAAAAATCCACAAGTCGTAAAAGTCCCCTCCCCCTTGGCGCATACGATATTTTTTATAACAAATGCATGATTTCAGACACGATTGGAACACAGGCACGGTTTCTGCTCATATTGAATTCTGAATAGATGAATTTTGGAAATTTTTATATACCACTAAAATTTACTTTGTTTATAAATGCTGATGATAGTCCTATAATTTGTGTATACTGTTGTATTTACGAAAAAATCAAATATCAGATACTATAAATTACCGGAAATTTTTGAATGCCTTTAGTTTCTTGAAATTTAAGGATTTTACGGCAATTTACTTCAATTTAAAGTATCCACAAATTTCCGGTAATTTATGGTAACTTACCGCTTCAAGTTGGTCCAATCTTTTAAGAAATCTGTCAACGCGATCAACTGATCACTTGGCGATCGCTTTTAGTGAGCTCAAAGATGTACAATTTTCATTATACACCTCTGACATCACACTTTTGCTCTCTAGGGAGCAAAGTGCCTCGCTTTACAGGCATGCAAAATGGTTTAAGTCATACATTATGTTATGTTAATTTTTAACCAAACTTTGTATATTGTCGGGATAAACTTATTTCTTTCGATAATTATTTTCCATAAGTACCTTCGGCAGAAGGTAGGACATTTTTTTCCGTGGTGGCTGCTTTTTTCATGCAGCTTGGGTCGAAGCCTTCCAGTTCACTCTTTAAATCTATAGCTACCTTTGGCAGGCTTTTCAAGGATGGACTCACGGGATTTGACATGATGCCGAAAATTTTAAAGTCTGAAAGCAGAAATTTATTGTATATTTACAACTATACTATTTAGTATATTTTATAAAATTGTCTTGAGAAAAACTTGGAATTTTGTGACAGGAGTCCAAAGTAATAAGCACACGTGATATGTCAAACGTCCGATAAATTCGTCGCCTACTCGATTTATAATTTTTAAAGAAAATCATCTAATTTTGGATTTGTAAGAAAAACTACAATTCTCTTCGTGCGTACAAGAGAAATAAATTACAAATTGAACAATGAATCCTGAGTCTAGTAATTTAAGCATTGCTTCTTAATATAAATTTTCCCTTTTTCAGCTTTTAATAAGAAAAACTGAATGAAAAATTGTAAGAAAAGATGGTGTATCGATTAAGGAATGAACAATGCGATATAAATTATATTTTCAACAATATTAATGCTTTTAATGCCAATTAAATTTATTAAATCTAGAAAGGTTCACATAATAATAATTTTTTAATTTCAAACAATAAAGATTTTAAGAATTATCTTATTTATCAGGTTTCGAACATAATGGATGAAAAATTCTGTAACTATTAAGGCCTTGATTTATAAACTATACAATTTTGTATATTATTTGACTTTAGAAGTATTGAATTTCAAATTCTTTCAAAAGTGAAAAAGTAACTCTCTGCAAGATTGAAGTGAACATTCAAAAATGTTATACACTATCGGTCAAAAGTATGCGTCCACTTACGAACATCGGATTAAAAACAAGCTTGTCTTACAATGTGACGAACTCTGCGGGAAATTAAATTAAAACGATTTTTAAAAACCCGCCGTTAGAAAGCTTATAAAATTTCGCGTCGATGTGAGAAAGACCGACCTATTTTCCGTTTTTGACCAATTTTCGATTCTCAAATTCCACTCCCTGCATGCTTTATGGAAGAAAATGGAAACAATTCAAACTTCGCCCAATTAAAGTCTAAAATCTCCTCTTTAAAATGAAACCAAGCACATAATAAAATATTTACTGGTTCTCGAATTATCATAAAAAATAAGGAAACGTGTCCAAGACAAAAATCGTTCCGTCGAGCGACAGTAGAACAGTTAACGCATGAACACTAATTGACCGACCGTTTTTCGTCTTGAGCACGCTTTCACATTTTTTATGGCAATTCAAGAACCAGTAAACATTTTGTTACGTTTTTGGTCCTATTTTAAAGTGAAGACTTAAGACTTCAATTCAGCAAAGTTCCAATTTTTTCCATTCATTCCCTTAAAGCATGCAGAGAGTAGAAGCTAAGATTACACTAGATTACAAGATTACATAGGATTACAAGAGATTGCATGGGATTACACAAGATTGCAAAGGGGACATGCACGGAAAAAATTAGTTGTTGAAATTTGAATGACTGAATCAACCACTCTAGGATAGGGCCAAACGTATGTCATAAATTGGCAGTACCGTCGTTAGAAACTTTGACTGATACATACTTAAAAAGTAGGAAGAATCGTAGAAAGTACAAAAGACTTTCAATGAAAATGTAAAGACTAGAGGAATGGAGTTCTTGAAACACTCATACACTAGTGCTTCGAAGCCAGTCAATGAAATTTTGACTGAGTATCCCATCATTAAAGTTTGATAGAGCGAGTCAATGAAACTTTCGATGACTCCTAACGAGTTTTTAGAAGAGTGTTGTGAAATGAAAAAAAAATTATTTCGAGGTCTTATTTCATAATGTTATGGTTACTCACATAGCCTTATGCTTCAGTTATACTTATTTTTACACAGCCACGAATTTTCAACAAACCAGTAGAATTTTGGACCAAAAAGTATGACTTTGTGACAAAATTATTGAATTTTCAACCAAACAGATGCATTATTATCCAAGAAAGATGAAATTTATATGCGAAATATGAATTTTTAAATCAAAAAAGATGAATTAAAAAAAAAAGTTGAATTTTTATCCAAAAAAGATTTCAGTTGATGTTAAAAAAAAGCAGGTAAATTTTCGACCAAAATGGATGACTTTTTAACAAAAGTATTGAATTTTTATCCAAACAGTTGCATTCTTACCCAAAAAAGATGAAATTTCTACTAAAGCAGATGAATTTTCAAAGAAAAAAGACAAATATTTAAAAAAAATAGTTGAATTTTCATTCAAAAAAGATTTCAATTGATTTTTCAACACCAAAATATGAATTTTTCTCAAAATGTAAATTTTCTATGAAACAACAGAATTTTCAAACAAAAAGATTCACTTTTTATTAAAATGGTTGAGTTTTCAAACAAATAATAAAATTTATAACTAAAATGATGATATTCAGGAGGAAGCAACTGCAAAAAATAAATATAAATACAAGGCAAATAAATTACTAACAAGAATTTTATATCAGGGTTACCGCAAAACTT
>JAABKJ010001082.1:0-31690 GCA_011634705.1 Andricus grossulariae
GGAAATACAAAGACCGAGCGCGTAGCGCGAGGTAAACACATCATCGAGCGCGAAGCGCGAGATAAATATATTATCGAAAGCGAAGCGCAAGAACCAACCGTCGCGCGCCCTAGGCTGATTGATAACATTTCCGGGGCACATTTGGGCGATTTGACCACCGTCGGCTCCATGAATTTTTTATTTTCTCTCACTCTATTCAGTGAAGGTGATCCTTTAAAAATATCTAGTCGCAAATTGTCACACATCTTTTATTCCGGCCTAAAATTGACCGTATATGTGGATTGATACCATTTCCGGGGCACATTTAGCCCGAATTGACCACCGCCTGCTCCATGACTTTCAAATTTTTTTCTGATTTTATTTACTGAAGGTGGTACCTTTAATGATGTCCAGCCGAAAATTGGCACAAATTTTTTATTCCAGCTTAAAATTCAACGTATATGTGGATTGAAACCAATTCCGAGGCAATTTGGCCCGATTTGACCACCGTCCGCTCCATGAATTTCAAATTTTTTTTCGTTTTATTGTGTGTGATCCCTTTAATAATATCTAGTCCAAAATTAGCACAAATGTTTTATTCCAGCTTAAAATTGGCCGTATGTGTAGATTGATACCATTTCCGGGGCACCTTTGGGCCGATTGGACCACCGTCTCCTCCATGAATTTTGAATTTTTTTCATTCATTTACTGAAAGTGGCACCTTTAATAATATATAGTCGAAAATTGGCACAAATTTTTCATTCCGGCATAAAATTGACCGTATATATGTGGATTGAAAACATTTCCGGGACACCTTTGTGCCGATTTGACCACCGAACGCTCCATGAATTTTTTATTTCTTAATTTTTTTATTTTATTCACTAAAGGTGATCCCTTCAATAATATCCAGTCAAATATTGTCACAAATTTTTTACTCCGGCATAAAATTTACCGTATATGTGGATTCATACCATTTCCGATGCACATTTGGGCCGGTCTGACCACCGTCCTCTCCATGAATTTTGAGTGTTTTTTTTCGAACTTATTCACCTTTGGGCCGATTCGACCACAGTCTTCTCCACGAATTTGGAATTTTTTTCATTTATTTACAGAAGGTGGTACCTTCAATAATATATTGTCGAAAATTGGCACAAATTTTTCATTTCGGCATAAAATTGACCATATATATGTGGATTGACAACATTTCCGGGGCACCTTTCTGCCGATTTGACCACCGACCGCTCCATGAATTTTTTATTTCTTTATTTTTTTCATTTTATTTACTGAAGGTGATCCCTTCAATAATATACAGTCGAAAATTGGCACAAATTTTCTATTCCGACTTCAAATTGACCGTATGTGTGGATTGATACCATTTCCGGGGCACCTTTGGGCTGATTTGACCACCGTCCGCTCCATGTATTTCAAATTTTTTTTTGGATTTCATTCACTGATGGTGGTACCTTTAATAATATCCAGTTAAATTTTGGCACAAATTTTTTGTTCCGGCATAAAATTGACGGTATATGTGGATTGATACGATTTGCGAGGCACATTGTGGCCGATTTGACCACCGTCTGCTCCACATATTTTGAATTATTTTCATTTTATTCACTGAAGGTGGTACCTTTAATAATATCCAGTCAAATATTGGAACAAATTTTTTATGCACATTTGGGCCGATCTGTCCACCGTCCTCTCCATGAATTTTGAGTTTTTTTTTCTGAATTTATTCACTGAAGTAGATTGATACTATTTCCGGGGCACCTTTGTGCCGATCTGACCACCGTTCGCGCTATGAATTTTGACTTTTTTATTTTATTTACTGAAGGTCATACCTTCAATAATATCTAGTTTAAAATTGGCACAAATCTTTTATTCCAGCTTAAAATTGACCGCATATGTGAATAGATACCATTTCTGGGGCACCTTTTCTACGATTTGACCCCCGTCTGCTCAATGGATTTTTAATTTTTTTTTTTTTAATTTATTTTCTGAAGGTGATACCTTCAATAATATCTAGATCAGAGGTGGCACAAATCTTTTATTCCATCTTAAAATTGGACAAATAAGCGGATTGATACCATTGCCCAGGCACCTTTTGGCCAATTTGACCAACGTCCGCTCTTTGAATTTTTATTTATTTATTTTTTCATTTCATTTATTGAAGGTGATACCTTTAATAATATCTAGTCGAAAATTGGCACAAATTTCTTATTCCAGCTTAAAATTTACCGTATATGTGGATTGATACCGTTTCCGGGGCACCCTTTAGCCGATTTTACCACGGAGGTCAAGTCGGCTAAAATTTGTCCCGGAAATTGTGTGATTTCACATATACAATCAATTTCAAGCTGGAATAAAAAATTTTCGCTATTTTTTATTTTTTTTATTTTACTTACTGAAGCTAATGAGTTTAATAATATATGGTTCAAAAATGGCACAAACCTTTTATTCCAGCTTCAAATTGACCGTATATGTGGATTGATACCATTTTTGGGGCACGATTTGGTCGATTAGACCACCGTCTGCCACATGAATTTTTTTAAATTTTATTTAGTGAAGGTGATGCCTTTAATAGTATATAGTTTAAAACTAGCACGAAACTTCAATTCCAGTTTGAAATTGAATGACAAAATGTATTCATACTATTTCCGGGGCACCTTTGTGCCGATCTGACCACCGTTCGCGCTATGAATTTTGACTTTTTTTATTTTATTTACTGAAGGTCATACCTTCAATAATATCTAGTTTAAAATTGGCACAAGTTTTTTATTCCAGCTTAAAATTTACCGCATATGTGGATTGATGCCATTTCTGGGGTATTAGAGGATTTAACTTGGGTCGATAATGTAGATTTCCATTATTCACAGTATGTGTGATTGGATTTCTCAACGGATCGATAATTACTATCACCGATGATAATACAGATTCCTATTTAAAATTTTACCATCGGTCGATAAAACAGGGAGGTCGGTAAGTAAGATGATAGCTCTGTTGCTATACTACTAAGATTGTAATGCCTTTTGTATTAAGTTTTGTAAATGTCGGTTTAAATTAAAATAAAGATGATTTCGTATATCACAGATTAGGATTATGCACCACTTCGGTCGGCTGTTACAGTCTTGAGGAATGCGTAAATATTCTTGAAAGTTGGTCGTTCATCCTCTTCTCGTTGCCAGCAAGAGCACATTACTTTGTACACTTCCTCAGGACACATCATGGGTTTTGGCAAAAATACCTGCAATTTTTATTTATTTTAATAACAAATTTTTATCAGGAGGTCTACTAGACCTGATAAATTTTTCATTTTTCCTGTCTCTTGATTATAACTTGAAATTATAATTTTTTTCGAAAATTCGAATCTGTGAAAATTTGACTGATTAAATTAATCAAGCATGCTTTGGTTGAAAAAGCAGTCATTTTTACTGACAAAATAGTAAAAAAAAAATTTTATATTCAATATTCATTGAATTCCTACTGTTCAATAAATATTCAAAATTAATCACAATTGACTGTTTAACACGTTAAAATTTACGGATTAGATCAGTAAAAAATGACTAATTTTATTCTTGCGAAAGTTACAGGTATTATCATTCAAATGATTCAATCAGTGAAAGTTACTGATTACGTTATTCAAAATCGCTGATGTAATTAATTACAGTTACAGTTCAGATCATTTTAAGTTACTGATTCGGTCAGTAGACGTTATTGATTAGATTACGTTCCTCTTTTTGGTAGAAAAATATTCCTTTTGGTTACACATTTTTTTTAATTGAAAAAAATGTATTTTGTTGAAAATTTGTCTTTTTTCTAGAAAAATAATTTAATGTTGTTCAAAAATTCATCTTTTTGGCTAAAGATTTTCCTTTTTCTTGAAATTTAATTATTTTCTTGGAAATTGTCTTCTTTTTTATTAAAAATTAATTTTAACAATTGAAATTTGAACTATTCCATTTTTAGTTGAAAATGGATCTTCTTTAGTTAAAAATTCAAGGACTTGATTGAAGATTTAACTATTCTGTTGAAAATTCGTATTTTTTGGTCGAATTCCAAAGTTTTTTTTTTATTTAGAATGAATATATTTTTTGATTAAAACATTAACAGTTTTTGATTTAAAATTAAAATCTTTTTTTTTGGTCTGAAATAGCAACGATTAAGATATTTTACGTCAAGAATTAAACTTTTTGGGTCAAAAATTCTACTAATTGTGGTTAAAAGTTAAAATACTTTGTTAAAAATTATTATTTTTTTCCGCTTTGTTAAAAATGATTTTTTTTTAATTGACAATTAAACGTTTTTGATCATAATTCATATTTTTGGGTGGAAAATACAAGTGTTTTGCAGAAAATGTATGTATTTTGTTGAAAATTCGTAGTTTTTTTGGATTGGACTTAATTTTTTTAACTGAGAATTTATCTATTACATTTTTTTTTTGAAAATTTTCAACCAAGATTTGTTTTCTCCCAGTAAAAATTAATTTGCAACAAAATACATTGAAGTTTAATTGAAAAGTGAAGCTTTCTAATATAAAAGGTCAATTTTCAAACAAACATAGAATATATAAGTTTGCAGTTCAAAAAATTTAATTTCAACCAATAAAACCACGAATTTTCAACAGAATAATTCAATTTTAAACTATCAAGATGAGTTTGAAACCAAAATTATGATATGTAACAAAAAAAAAAGTGAATTTTCAACAATGTATTTTAACTTTCAACCGCAAGTACTTGAATTTTCAAACAAAGGGGAAAAAATATTTGAATAACAAAAAAAAAGTGGAATTCAACCAAAAAAGATAACTTATTAACAAAATAGTTGAATTTTTAACGAAATAAATGAATTTTCAATTAAAAAAGCCAACTTTAAAACAAAAATGGAATACTTTAATTTTCATTAAAAAAAATTTGTCTAACAAAAAGAAAAGATTTTTGAACAAAATAGTTACATTTTAACCAAAGAGATGAATTTTCAACTAAAGTAATGAAACTTCAACAAAAAAAGAAATTTCTAAAAATTTATTTTAAGCGTCAAACAACATTTTAACCAAGATATTTCAACCAAAAAAGGTTTCATCTTTGAATGAAAAACATTTGAACTCAAGCAAAAAATTCAACTGTTTTTAATTTAAAAGAAAAATCTTTTTTTTGTTGAAATATTTTCGAAAATATAAACTGTTTCTTATTTAAAATTGCAATTTTTCTGCCGAAAATTCAGCTATTACATACATTTTCTGTTCAGAATTCACTTTTTTTATTGAAAGCTTTTCTACTTGGTTGAAACTTGAACTGCTTTTTAAAAATACCTTTTTTTCTTGAAGATTCATCATTTTAGTTGAAAATTCATCTCTTTGGTTAAAATTGAACTATTTTGTTGGAAAAACATTTTTGTTGTTGTTTAAAGTTTTGTTTTAACTGAAGATTTAAGGGTTCCATTTTTGGTTGAAAGTTCATCTTCATTAATTAAAAGATCATCTCTTCTGTTAAAAATTAAAATATTTTGTTGAAAATTCGTCAGTTTTGATTGAAAATAATTTTTTTTTACTGGAAATTAGTCCATTCCATTTTTTTAATTAAAAATTGATCTTTTTCGGTTCAAAATTCAACTATTATGTTTAAATTTCACGTATTTTGTTGAAAATTCGACTTTATCGGTAGAGAATAAATCTTTTTTGAAAATTAGTATTTTGTTATTACATCTTGTTTTTGATTCAAAAATTAAAATCTTTATTGGTTGATTAATCTCTTTTGTCGAAAATTTAACTATTTTGTTTATAATTCGATTTTCTTGTTGAGACATCATTTCTTTAATTGAAAATTCAACTACACTATTTTTGGTTGAAAATGGACATTTTTAGATTGCAAATTCAACAGATTGGATGATCTAAAATAAATGACTTCATTAGAAAGTCAAATTGACTGATTCGAAAAGTCACTTTTTACTGATTCAAATCTAAAGTGTAAGGGCCATTTTCATTCGGACACCCAGATATATTTAAAAAATGCCAAGTGTAATTACTTGTAACTCTTCCCCATAATACATGAGTTCAGCGTTCTGCATGACTTGTTCGTTGGTGAGATGCTGGAAAGGTTTTTCTCTAGCGAAGCTCATCACTTCCCACAACGTTACTGCGAACGACCAAACTGAGCTGGAACAGGTGTATCTCTCCTGGAAATTTAGTATAATTATTAATATACCATCAAGCAACTCGTTTTCTCTAGCAATTACCCGGGGTGAAGAGCTTCACAAAGTCATCATGCATCATAGATCACACAAAAATAAGCAAACTGACCGATTACATCATAGCAAGATCCGTACTCCTTATTCTTATCACATCCACTAACAAGGAGAGGTCGCGAGATGTGCGTCGCTGATTCGACTAAATTTTTGCAGGGTGAAAGTATATGGGAATCCATTAGGTCCGTATTTTTTCTTTTGAACCAATGGGCCAAATAGTTAAAATTTCTACTGAAAAATGTAACCTTACACATTTTTTTATCTTCTTTGAAATCTAATGATTTTTTACTGAAAATACCGATTTTCAGTGTAAAATACCGACAAAACCTAAAAAAATTGTAATCAACCAATCTTGAAATATCGTGTACTCGTCTCGCCACTGTCGAGCCTTGAACTCGGAGAGATGTGCGTCGCCTAAATACTCAAACTTTGATATCTCCGAAATTAGGGCCCATTTGGATCGAAAGAAAAAATACGTAGCTAATGGATTTCCATCTACTTTTACCATGTGAAGCTCCAGACATATGATTTATGTTCTTACAGAATCATAATTTCAGGTCAAAAGTCATCTCTGTTGTTGAAAACTTAACTATTTTGTTAAAAATTAATGTTTTTTTTTTAAATTAATTTTTTTGCCTGCAAATAAATCTATTTCATTCTTGGTAGAGAATTTTCAACCAAGATTTATTTCCTACCAACTAAGATGACTTTTTAACAAAATACGTGAAACTTCAACCAAATAGTTAAATTTTCTACTGAAAAAGGTAAATTTTCAATCAAAAACAAAATAGATAAGCTTCCAATTAAAAAATTAAATTTCAACAAACAAAAAAAAACACGAATTATCAACAAAATTATTCAATTTTACACCATAAAAATAAGTTATTAACTAAACTTACGAATTAAAAAATATGAAACTTCAAGAAAGAGATGAATTTTCAACTAAAAATGTAATTTTTCAAACAAAAATGGAATACGTAAATTTTCATTTGAAATTTTTTTTTTAAATAAAAAAAAATTTTTCAACAAAATAGTTTCGTTCTAACGAAAGAGATGAGTTTCCAACTAAAGTGATGAATCCTCAAAAAAAGGAGAGGTCACGAGATGTGCGCCGCTGATTCGATTGGGGCTTAACAGGGTGTAAGTATATGAAAATCCATTGGATGCCTAGTTTTCTCTCAACCCAATCGGCCTTAGTTTCCGAGACATCGTGTGCTCGTCTTGCCACTGTAGAGCCTGGACCCCGAAGAGATGCGCGTCGCCTACATACTCAAACCTTGATATCTCAGAAACTAAGGCCCATTGGATCAAAAGAAAAAATACGTACCTAATGGATTTCCATTTACTTTTACCCTGCGAAGCCCCGGGCATATCATTCATGTTTTTAAAGATTCATAGTTTTACGGTAAAGAGTCATCTCTAATGTTGAAAACTTAACTATTTTGTTGATGATTCGTGTTTTGTTTGGTTGAAAATTAATTGTTCTGACTGAAAATGTATCTAGTTCATTCTTGGTTGAGAATTTTCAACCAAGATTTATTTTCTACCAATAAAGATGACTTTTCAACAAAATACGTTGAATTTTAACCAAATAGTTAAATTTTCTACTGAAAAAGGTAAATTTTTAACCAAAAACAAAATAGATAACCTTCCGGTCAATTTTAAACCATCGAAATGAGTCTTCAACTAAAATTATGAATTGAAAAATATGAAACTTCAAGATAGTACTTCAAATTTGAATCGCAAATAGTTGAAATTTCCATTAAAAAAGATAAATATTTTAATTTTCAAGAAAAAAGAAAAAATAGTGGAATTCAACTAAAAAGACAAATTTTTGATAAAATAGTTAAATTTTCAACGAAAGAGATGAATTTTCAACTAAAAATGTCATCTTTCAAACAAAAATGGAATACCTAAATTTTAAATTGAAAACTTTTTTTAACAACAATAAAAGTAACGATTTTTCAACGAAATAGATTCAATATAACCAGAGAGATGAATTCTCAACTAAAATGACGAATCTTCAAGAGAAAAAAAAAGAAGAGGACGAGATGTGCGTCGCTGATTCCAGTGGGGCTTCACAGGGTGAAAGTATATGAAAATCCATTGGATGCGTATTTTTTCTTTTGATCCAATGGGCCTTAGCTTTCGAGATATCGAGTGCTCGTCTCGCCACAGTAGATCCCGGAGAGATGTGCGTTGCCTAAATGTTTAAACCTTGATATCTCGGACACTACGCCTCATTGGTTCGTAAGAAAAAATAATTTCCTAATGGATTCTTATATTCTTTCACGCTATGAAGCCTCAGTCCAATCCGCGATGCACATCTCGAGATCTCTCCTTTTTTGTTGTTGTTGAAGATTCAGCACTTTAGTTGAGAATTTACCTCTTTGGTTAAAATGAAACTATTTTTTTCAAAAATCGTGTTTTTTTTGGTTTGACAATTAATTTGTTTGACTGAAAATTTATCTATTTTATTCTTGGTTAAGAATTCGCACCAAACATTTATTTTCCACTCAAAAAGGTAAATTTTCAACTAAAAAAAATAGATTACCTTTTTGTTAAAAAATTAATTTTTAACCAAAAAGCCACGAATTTTCAACAAAATTATTCAATTTTAAACCATCGAAATGAGTTTTTAACTAAACTTATGAATTAAAAAATATGAAACTTAAAGAAAGTATTTCAACTTTCAATCGCAAGTAGTTGAAATTTCAACCAAAATAGAAAAGCATTTTAATTTTCGATGAAAAAAAAATTAAAAAACAGTGAAAATCAAAATGACTCAAAATGTCATCTTTCAAACAAAAATGGAATACCTAAATTTTCATTTGAAAATATTTGTTAACAGCAATAAAAAGCAACGATTTTTTAACAAAATATTATCATATTAACTAAAGAGATGAATCCTCAACTAAAGCGATGAATCTTTAAAAAAAGAGAGGTCGCGAAATGTGCGTCGCCGATTCGACTGGGGTTTACAGGATGAAAGTACATGAAAATCCATTGGATGGGTATTTATTATTTCGATCTAATGGGCCTTAGTTTTCGAGATATCGAGAGCTCGTCTTGCCACTGTAGAGTCCGGAGAGATGTGCGTCGCCTAAATACTTAAACCTTGATATCTCGGAAACTAAGGCCAATTGGTTCGAAAGAAAAAATACGTACCTAATGGATTTGCATGTACTCTTAACCTGTGAAGCCCCAGTCATATAATTTATGTTTTTAAAGATTCATAATTTCAGATAAAAAGTCATCTCTATTGTTGAAAACTTAACTATTTTGTTGAAAATTCGTGTTTTTTTTTGTTGTGAAAATCAATATTTTTACTGAAGATTTACCTATTTCATTCTTGGTTGAGAATTTTCAACCAAGATTTATTTTCTACGAATAAAGATGAATTTTAAATAAAATATGTGCAATTTTAACCAAGTAGTTAAATTTTCTACCAAAAAAGGTAAATTCTTAACTAAGAACAAAATAGATAAGCTTCCGGTAAGGAAATTAATTTACAACCAAAAAAACCACGAATTTTCAACAAAATTATTAAATTTTAAGCCATCGAAATGATTTTTTGATTAAACTCATGAAATAAAAAATATGAAACTTTAAGAAAGTACTTCAACTTTCAATCGCAAGTAGTTGAATTTTAAACTAAAAAAGAAAAACATTTTAATTTTCAATTAATAAAAGATTAAAAAACAGTGGAATTCGACCAAAAAAAGACAAATTTTCAATAAAATAGTTAAATTTTCAACAAAAGAGATGAATTTTCAACTGACGTGATGAATCTTCAACAACAGAAAAAAATAGAGGTCGCGAGATGTGCGTCGCCGATTCAACTGGGGCTGCACAGGGTAAAAGTACATGAAAATCCATTGGAAGCGTACTTTCTCTTTTATCCAATGTACCTTAGTTTTCGAGATATCGAGTGCTCGTCGCGCGACGGTAGAGCCCAGAAAGATGTGCGTCGCCTAAATACTTAAACCTTGATATCTCGGAAACTAAGGCCCACTGTATCGAAAGGAAAATACTTACCTAATAGATTTTCATATACTTTGTACCCTGTGAAGCCCCAGTCGATTAAGCGACGCACATCTCGCGATCTCTCTTTGTGTGTAAAGCTCTCCTCGCGGGGAAATGTAGGGTAGAAATTAAAAACGGTGATATAGAAGTTCGTAAAAACCAAAAAGTAAAAGAGAAAAAAGAAATCAGATTGTAATTTTGCAGATGACGTACCAATAAAATACTTTCCCACGAAAGCCACCTGATG
Organism: Andricus grossulariae; assembly: GCA_011634705.1. Classification (NCBI taxonomy): domain Eukaryota; kingdom Metazoa; phylum Arthropoda; class Insecta; order Hymenoptera; family Cynipidae; genus Andricus; species Andricus grossulariae. The sequence goes on from JAABKJ010001082.1 coordinate 10,490, forward strand.
GGAACTAAGGGTCTTCCACCAATGTCACTGTAGTCCTTCTTATAAAGGTCACTACACATTGCGATGTCAGTCACTTTCACTGTGTAATTTCGTCCTAATAGACAATTTCTAGCTGCTAGATCTTTGTGTACCAGGTTCTTCGATTCCAAGAATTTCATGCCTGATGCTATTTGCATCCCCATATAGAGAAGACAGCTTTGGCTAAAAGGGAAATTAGAGAACTTTTTAAAATAGATGGAAATTCTGTAGCTATGCTTATTATTCCAATTATTTTAAGAGATTTTCAAATATTTCTGGGTATTTCCGATGATTATAAAAAATTAAAAAGATTTTAGGATATTCGAAAAGATTCCGAAGAATTTCCAAAAGCTTTAAAAAATTTCAAGGAATTTCAAACGGTTTTAAAGGATTGGAAATATATCAGGGTATTTTTAACAGATTTAAATAATTTGAAGTGATTCCAAAGAATTTTCAAAATTTTAATTATAGGATAGTTTTAAAAATTCTAAGGGATTTTCGAGAGCTTTCAAAACTTTCAGGGGATTCTAAAATATTCCAAAGGAGTTGGAATATTTCAGGGTATTTCAAAAGATTTCAAATCGCTTTCAAGAGATGAAGAAATTTTCAAGGAATTTTCGAGGATTTGAATTATTTTAAGGAATAAAAAAAAATTTCATGTGGTTGTAAATAATTTTCACGAATTTGAGAAGATATGGAACGACTTTATAGGCCCTATAAGGTTTTTAAATATTTCAAGAAAATACCAACGATTTTAAAATTTTAAGAATATTGTAGGGAATTTTTATAAATTCCAAAGAATTTTCAGGAGGTTTAAAAATTTTTAGAGCACTCCAAAAGATTTGAAAGGATTCGAAAATTCTTCGGGAATTTTAAAAGATTTTAATGCATTTTTAAGAGATTCAAATTTTTTTTAGGAATTTTTTGGATTTGAATGATTTTAAAGGACTTTCAAATATTTCAAGTTATTTACAACGATTATAAAGAATTTAAAAGGTTTTAGGATATTTTAAAAGATTCTAGTGATTGTACATATCTCAGGGTATTTTCAATATATTTCAATAATTTGAAGTGATTCCAAATAATTTTAAAGGTTTTAGGATATTTAAAAAATTTTTAAGGAATTTTCGTAAACTTTCAAAACTTTCAAAGGATTTCAAAATATTTGAAAAGATTTGCAATATTTCAGGGTATTTCAAAATATTTCAAGGCATTTTCAAGAGATTGAACAAATTTAAAGAGACTTCCAAGGATTTTAATGAAATTAGGATTTTAAGGTATTCAAAAAAAAGTTCATGCGGTTGTGAAGAATTTTTTTGAATTTCAGAAGATATAGAACGATTTTACAGGATCGAGAGGGTTTTAAAATATTTCAAAAGATTCTAAGGGATTTCATAAGATTTCTAAAATTTTTAATGATTTCAAGTGAGTTTAAAAGCCCTCAAGGTATTTTATTGAATTTTTCAGAATTTCAGGAAACATAATCAGATTTCATAGAATTTCACATGATTTTTAAATATCTCAATGTCGTTTTGAGATTTTAAAGAATTTTAAAGGTTTCAAGAAATTTTAAAAGATTCCAAAGAATTTTAAAGCGCTTCAAAAATTTACAAGGGATTCCAAAAGATTTTAAAGAAATGATGATTTTAAGAGATTTAAAAAAAAAAAATGTTCATGCGGTTGTAAAGAATTTCCTAGCATTTCGAAAGATATGAAACTATTTTACAGGATCAACAGGGCAATTTAATTTTTATTATTATTTTTAGTAAGAGATGTAATTTTCAAATATTTTAGTGCATTACTAAAGATTTTAAAGAATTTTAACGATTTTAGGATATCTTAAAAGATTCCAAGGAATTTCCAGTTGCTTTCAATTATTTTAATAAATATGAAAGAATTTGAGAAAGTTGCTTAAATAAATCTGTATTATCATTAGAGAAAAACAGAAAATTTTCAGCGTTCATTTGAGACTAGATGGAGTTATGAATTAGAAATCATTTTTAAATAATTTTTTTTCTGAAAAAAAGATCTTCTTCTTTCACTCCGCTAGGATTCGAACAACAGAACTTCTGATTTTCGGTCAGGTGCTTTTGCCATTAGGCTACTAGAGAGATCGAGAGAAGAAAATTTATTTCAGAAAATATACGCATGATTATGCTAGATGGTACAAATCAAATTTTTAAAGGAATCCGTATCATCATTAGAGAATAACAGACAATTTTTAACCTCTGTTTCAAACTAGATGGAGTTAAGAATTAATAATAATTTTTGATTAATTTTTTTTTTTTCTGAAAAAGATCTCCTTTCACTCCACTGGGATTCGAACCACAGAACTTCTGATTTCCGGTCAGGTGCTCTTCCCACCAAGCTACTAGAGAAATCGAGGAAGAAAATTTATTTCAGAAAATATACGCATTATTATGCTAGGTGGTACAAATCAAATTTTTAAAGGAATTTGTATTATCATTAGAGAATAATAAAATTAAATTATGAATTAAAAATCATTTTTAATTAATTTTTTTGTTCAGAAAAAATATCTCCTTTCACTAAGCTGGGATTCGAACCACAGAACTTCTGACTTCCGGTCAGGTACTTTTCCCATTATGCTACTAGAGAGATCGAGAGAAGAAACTTTATTTCAGAAAATATACGCATTATTATGCTAGATGGTACAAATAAATTTTTTAAAGGAATCTGTATTATCATTAGAGAATAACAGAACATTTTCAACGTCTTTTCCAGACTAGATGGAGTTATGAATTAAAAATCATTTTAATTATTTTTTTTTTCGGAAAAAAAGATTTCCTTTCACTCCGCTGGGATTCGAACCACAGAACTCCTGATTTCCGCTCAGGTGCTTTTCTTATTAAGGTTCTAAAGAGATCGAGAGAAGAAACTTTATTTCAGAAATAAACGCATTATTATGCTAGATGGTAGAATCAAACTTTTAAAGGAATCTGTATGGAGTCTGAAAAAAACGTTAAAGATTTTTTGTTATCCTCTAATGATAATACAGATTCCTTTAAAAATTTAATTTGTACCATCTAGCATCATAATGCGTATATTTTCTGAAATGAAGTTTCTTCTTTCGATCTCTCGAGTAACTTAATGGGAAAAGCACCTGACCGGAAATCAGAAATTCTGTGGTTCGAATCCCAGCAGAGTGAAAGGAAAAGATCTTTTTTCAGAAGAAAAAAATAAATTAAAAATGATTTTTGATTCATAACTCCATCTCGTCTAAAAAATACGTTAAAAATGTTCTGTTATTCTCTAATGATAACACGGGTTCCTTGAATAATAATATTATTCAGAAAAATAAACATTAATGCAAAATGCAAACCTTTGAAATAGAAATTCAGTTAAATTAAAATTATAACATAAACAATTTATCAGAAATTACGATTCTAACAAATGAAAATTAGGCCAAGTCGCATTTCTGTTAATAATACAATTTGAATAAAACAAAATTTAGTTGCATCATCCAAATTTGTCAGGCTCTCCAGGAATGTTTTAACAGCCGTTTTATGGTCAAAACACTAAAACACGAATTTTATCGTCGCCACGTGAAGTGAAAAAGTTTAGAGTTAGAGATAAGCCCGAGGGATTTAGCATTTTCACAAATATTTCCTTAGCCCTGCAGATAAGATCTTAACAGGGGATTGTTGTCGAACAAGCTTAAAGTCATTTACCCGACGAGAAAAATCGACTTCCACCAACCGGACCATAAAACAAAGGGAAGGGAAAAAAAACTACTGCCTCTATTTCGGAAGCAGAGTTTAATGTATATCGAGGAGGAAACCTGTTCCCTGTTTTTTTTTCCAGGAAAGTTCTCTGAATTTCTGGCTAAGGTCTATCCCTATCTCGAGATCGCTTTCTATTTTTCAACACAGGTACTCTCTGACATCACAGATTCACAGGTCCATCCATATAGAATAGGAGACCACGTCCTTGAGAATGCTTGAATTCCCAGTTTGAACCCTCTGAAAAATCCCATCTTCACCCAGCAAACATCAATCTTCGAGTGTAATTCAGTAGCCGTGTAGCGTCTAGTTCGGACCTAGCAGAGGTTCTCAAATTTAAAATTAAATTTCAGAAAAAAATAAAAGATTCCATGCAATAATAATAGTTATTGTTATTATACCATTAGGCCAACTACCTTTCGGGATAAGCGTGACTCACTCAGTAAACAACATAACCATGTCAGTCCTACCCAACTATAACGTCAGTCCCACCCAACACGGTTGGGTGGGACTGACGTTATAACTGGACTCCACAGCTTATGTCTGGCTAATCATTTTGGACATGATTTTTACTCGCAAAATACATTTCTCCCACTGAGTAGATAGTTGAGATACTTTAAACTATGGAAAATACAAACAATAGAGTAGCCTCGGAATTGATTAAAACTATGGTTTAATTTAATTGGTTAACTATTATTATAAATATTATTATTATACCATTAGGCCCAATCCCTTTCGGGGTAAGCGTCACTCCGTAGACAACACAAACCACCCTCGACTTTTGTCATTTTTATGTCCCCATGACTCTCCTTCATAGACCGAAGTTGGGTGGGACTGACGGTATAACTGGACTCTCCACCTTACGACTGAATTTTACGTTAGAATTTTAGAGTTCCGAATTTTTATTTTGAATGTTAAATTTTCCATTTTTCCCTTCCATAAGTTTTAATTTTGCAAATAAAAATGATACAGTTGAATTTTGAAAACTATAATTAAGAATGTAAAAATTGTTAACTTTAAATGATTTAAGTTTACTCTAAAAAAATTAACATTTTAAAGAGCTTGAGTATAAAAATGTATTACATGTATTCGTTTAATTCTCAATGTCCCGTAGTAGAAAATTTTTCATTTTAATGTTTCGTATTTGAAATTACTATTTAGATTGAGCGTTTTTTTACAATAATTCAATTTTAAAGGTAAATAAATTTAAAAATGAAAATTGATTATTGAAAAAAATTAATTGAATTAATTTCTGAAAAAATTAATTGAATTAATTTCTGAAAAAATTAATTGAATTAATTTCTGAAAAAATTAATTGAATTAATTATCAATTGGGACGGCTGAAAAATCCCGAAAAATAAAATTTCCGACACTGTATAATTCCCGAATTGGAAAATTCCCGAATAATGAAGTTCCCGAACTTTAAAATTCCCGAATAATAAAATTCCATACAGAAAATTGCCGAATTATAAAATATCCGAATTGGAAAATTACTTAATTGTGAAATTCCCGAATTCAAACAATTAAAATTTAAAAAATTAATATATTTTATTGAATAAAAAGACAATGATAAAATATTTGTTGAAAAAATTGTTTTTAAGGTTTGAAGTTTCTAAAATAAATATTTAAATTTGAAAATAACAATTATTCAAAATAATATATATTTCTTGGTGACTACATTAAAAATAATTATTTAAAATAATATCACATTATTGTATTTTTATTCAATAAAATATATATATTTTTGAAAATTTTAATTGTTTCAATTCGGGAATTTTCCAATTCGGTAATATTATAAAATCTTCGGGAATTTTATTATTTGGCAATTTTCCAATTCGGGAATTTTATAATTCGTTAATTTTATTATTCGGAAATTTTCCAATTCGGGAATTTTATTATTTGGGAATTTTATTATTCGGCACAATTATTTTTCGGCAATTTTATTATTTGGGAATTTTCAAATTCGGGATTTTTATTTTTCGGCAATTTTATTATTTGGGAATTTTATTATTCGGGAATTTTACAGTGTATTATATATATATTAAAATTAAATTGATTTTTTTTTTTCAAATTTCCATTTGGGACGATGAAAAAGACGGTGAATTTATTTTTTAGTCTTAGAAAAATTTGGCTACCTAATTATAATGTTAAGTCATCATTTTTCATGCAATAAAAATTTAAAATTCAATTTACTTTTTAATTTTCAATAAAAAATTAACTTTTTACAAAACAGTTGAATTTTCAAGAAAAACAGACAAATTTTCTACGAAAAATTTGAATTTTCAAAAAAGCAATTCCGAAAAAAAATGTTTATCAAAGTAATTCAATTTTCAACTAAAGAGATGAATTTTTCACTAAAATTAAGAATCTCAACAAAAAAGAAAAAATGAATGGTCAAGAAATCAGTTCAACTTTCAACCGATTAGTTAAATTTATAACAAACATAAATTTTCAACCAAATTGTCGAATTTTGAAACTAAAAAGATCAGTTATTAACCAAAAAATGGAATATTTATATTTTCTACAAAACAAATGAATTTTATACCTAATTGTCAAATTTTCAAGACAGACGAACTTTGAACAAAATACATTTTCTAACAAATAGTTAAATTTTCAACGAAAAGGGTTAGTTTTCTATCACCAAATACGAATTTTTTACAAAATATATGTATTTCCAACCAAATATTAAAATTTTGAGTTAAAAAAGATCAATTTCCAACCCAAAAATGTGATTTTTCAACAAAAATGGTCATTTTTCCACTTTGTTACATTTTTAACCAAAAAAGATGAAATTTCTTCAAAAAAAGATAAATTTTCAAAATAAAGGACAAATGCGAGGACAAACGTTCAACAAAATAGTTGAATTTTCAACCAAAAAAATGTTGTCGATCAAGGTAAATTTTCCACTAAAAAAGATGACTTTTTAACAACATTTTTGAATATTCAAGAAAATAATAAAATTTCAAACTAAATAATAACATTTTTACCAAAAAAGATAAATTCTTAACCTGAAATTTAAAAGTATACTTTTTTAACTGAAAAATATGGACTTTGAATTTAATTTTTTTATATTTTTCATTAAAAATGAGCATTTATTAATCGAATATTGAAAGTTAAACCATTTTAAACTGGATCATTTTTAAATAGAAAGCTTTGAATCGGTAATATTTCAGAGTATTAAATTAAAACTTTGAAGGTTGCAATTTTATTTGTTCTATAGAACAAATTTTTAATATGTAAGTGAAATTATTGAATTTTGATCCATAAATAAAAATTAAACAATTATCAATTTGAAAAAAAAATGAGTTAGTTTGAGATATTTACAAGTTTTGAAAAAATCAAAACTTAATTTAAAACTGGAAAAGATTTTGAAAAAAAAAACTAAATTTAGATTTCTGAAGATTTCGAAATAGAGTTTCGAGGTTTTTTAAGGGTCTTTAAAGGTTTTAAGCGAATAAAAAAGATTTCTTAAGTTTGCTGAGAAAATTTAAAATGATTTTTTATTTTGAAAAATTAATTTTAGGAGATATTTAAAAGGATTGGAAATAATTTTTGAATGATAAATGACAATTAAACAATGATTAATTTGGAAAATAATCGATTGAGTTTTAAATATAATAATAATAATAATAACTAACAATAATTTTTCGGTTGAAAAATTAATTTTAAAGAATATTTAATAAGATTTCCAAAATTAATGTTTCTAACTTAAAATTGCTTAAAATGATATCATTTTGAAAATTTATATTTTTGTTGGTTCATTCTTCAATTTATAGCATTGGAAATGATAGCGTGGATTTATATTTTTTTTAAATATTTTAAGTGTACAATATATAAAAGTTAAAATTTTTCACTTTAACGGTTTTTAATTAAGAAATTTTTAATTTAAAAAATTTCATTTTATACGCGAAAATTATTGAGGATCTGAATTAAAAAAATTTTAAGCTTTAATTTTAACAGTTTAATTAATTACTTTAATATTCAACCAGTGAGATTAATTGTCTACAAAATAGACGAATTTTTAGCAAATTAAAACAATTTTCCACCAAATAGTTGAATTTTGAAAATAAAAAGGATTAATTATTAACCGAAAATGGTATAAATGAATGTTCTTTTAGAAAAAATTATTTCCGATAAAAAAAAAACTAATTTTGTACACAACAGTTGAATTGTTTATCTAATTGTTGGATTATTAAAAGAGACGTATTTTATACAAAAAAGTTGAATTTTCAACTTTCTCTTAAATTTAATTTTTCGCAAAACAAAATAATTTGACATTTTTTTCAGGCATCTTAAAACCATTTTTTTACTCTCTGAAACTTTTCAAAATTCTTAAAAAAAAGATTCTTTTTTTTCTAAATCTTCAAAAATATATATTTGTTTGAAAATTTCTTGAAACCTTTCTAAATTAAAATTATTTTCAAATCTTTTTAAAGCTTGTACAAATCTTTTAGAATTACTCAAATTTTTAAAACAAATAGTTAAATTTTTAATCAAATGTAGAATTTTCAACTGAAAGGATGAATCTTAAAAAAAAAAATGGATTTCTCACAAAATAGTTGAATTCAACCAAATAAGACGAATTTTCAACAATTAAAAGAGTTGAATTTATAGACCAAAAAATTAATTTTCAACAACACAAATTTTTAATAAATCATTCAAATTTTTTACCAGGAGATAAACCTTCGACCGAAAAAAAAATCTAACAAATTAGTTCATCTTTCAACCAAGTAGTTTATATATATATATTTTTTTTTTGTTTGAAAAATTAATTTGGAAAGAATACTTAATAAGATTTCCAAAATTTGAGAAAAAGAATCTGGAGATGATTTTAAGGTAATTTTTTTTACTTATGCATGATTTTCAAAAAATTGTAGAAAAAATTCGAGTTCCAAGATAATAAAGTTATTAGATTCCAGGGGAAATTTTTAATGATTTTTTTAAACATATTTTTAAGAGAATATTTAAAAAGATTTCGAAACAAATTTTTATGTATAAATTGATATTTTTAGCTTAAAATTGCTTAAGATGATATAATTTTGAAAATTTATGTTTTTTTGTGTTCAGTCTTCAATGCTGGCATTGAAAATGATTGCGTGGATTTCGATTTTTCAAAATATTTTAACTGTACAATGTGGAAAAGTTAAAATTTTGCAGTTTAACGGTTTTTAATTAAGAAATTTTCAATTGAAAAGTTTTCATTTTATACAGAAAAATTATTCAGTTTTTGAGTTAACATTTTTTTTAGCTTTCATTTAAAAAGTTTTAAATCCAAAAGTATTCCACTTTGTTTTAAATTGCGGTTCAGTTTTTATAACTTCAAATGAAAAAATTGTTATCTTCAAGATTACGAATCTTTTCATTTCAATTAATCTCAATTGTGTAATTTTTATTTGCACTCAAAAAGCTGTTTTTTTTGACCTAGGATTATAAATATTGAGAAAATTGCAATGACATAATTTTAAATTACATATATGGTGTCCACTCGATTGCTACATATTTGAAACAAGAACTTCAAATTAAGGTCTTTTGTTTTTTAATTCCAATTATTCATTATTGTCTTTCAATATTCTGCACATACCAATTTAGAATTATCTCACTCTAATATTCCAAATGTTTGTCACCCTAGGTCGAAAAAGAATATCTTTTTGGCTGCAAAATTGGTACAAAAAAATACAAAAAATGTACAAAATTCCTCTCAATAATGCAATCTCATGCAATTTATATAATGTCTCGATCAATCTATATGAACACCGTTCGTCCCTATCTAAAAAAAATGTACGTCAGGAAATATTGGTAATAATTCATAATATGTATAATAATATATATGAATATAATATATAATATGTATATATAATATAAATATTATATAATAATTTAATAATAATGTTTTCCCGATATTCTGAGCCTTCCTCTAAAAAATGCATTTCGTTTGCAGGTCATTTTAAAAAGTGAACATTTCAAATAATATAAAAAAACATTTAATCTATTTCACACATGAGCATAAAAAAGGGCATAAAAATGCGAGTTCTTTTGCAAGAAAAGGTGAAATATAATGAATCCTTTGTGAATTTTTCTTCTTTTTTGACTGAGAGCTACTGAGCTGACTCGCTACCATGTTACCCACAAAGCTCTTTGTTGGCTGAATTTCATTAGATTTCAGAAAGCAACGAATCGAGTTTCCTCTTGACTGTTTTGAGGTATGTACCAACACATGTATAGGATTGATCGCCCGAAAGCAATAATATCAGGTATACGGTTTCCTGCAAAGCAAGTAAAACCATTCGTTATAGATTTAACCTTCAAAAAGCATATTTGATCGTTTCGCAGTCTTTGTACGTTTCATCGTCTGCAATTTCCTCTATATTTTCTAATTTGGCCACAAACATCCGGCGTTTCACCAATATCGGGGAAATCGATTTGGTTCCTATTGTATATCGATCCAAGCATTTCATTTTCAAGTGGAGAGGAAGTTACTTAATTAGCTCTGTATACACTACCGTCGGAAATATTCGTTAGAAAAAAAAGGGAGAAACTTTTTTTAAAAACAGTTGAAAAGCTCATGAAAATCCGGGTCCAATGATGCCTCAGAGATATTTTCGATCTTTTGAAGAGAATATATCATGTGAGAAGTTTAAAAAAAATTCGAGAATTTTGTACCTTGACTTCAACTTATGATATAACCTAGCGACATTATAGCAAAAGTCTGAAATTTATTCCACGCAGTCGTTAAGGTCTTAGCTTTAATTTGAGCCATTAAAACTTGAAAAATCTTTATCGGTTCTTGAGATATGAGTAAAAATGTCCAAGCGTGTCTGTGTCGAGTTTCCCAACAACCCGACGCAAAAACGCTTGGACATTTTTTGTCATATCTTAGGAACCCGTGAAGATTTTTTAAGTATTATTGGCTAAAATTAACGATAAAATTTCAAAGATTTGATCCTAATAATTTCAGTTTTTTCAACAAGTTTAGTAAGTTACGGCAAGACTTGAAATTAAGGTAAAAAATCTGAGAAATTCTCGGCGAACAATGCTCTCGCGACCGAAGGTGGCAATCGCCGGGTAAAACCCGACACAGACACACTTGGAATTTTCTTGTCATAACTCGGGAACCAGTGAAGATTTTTTTAGTTTTAACGGTTCAAATTAAAGATAAGACCTTAATGACTATGTGGTAAAAATTTAAGATTTTTGCTACACATTTTCTGGGTCATATCATGAGTTGAAGTCAAGGTACAAAATTCGGGAAATTCTCGATTTTTTCATTTAAACTTCTCATGTGGTATATTATCTTCAAAAGAAAAAAAATATTTCTTTCAGGTGTCATTTTACGCGGAATGTCATAAGCTTTCTAACGTTTAAAAAAAAAGTTTTTTGCTTTTTTGTAAACTATTAATCAGTTCTTGTAAAAAAATTCGGAAAAAATGGAACTTATCTCGTACTTTTATTCAGTACTTGTACAAAAACGAAAATCCTAGGGAAACACGACATATTTCATGTACTTTGTTGAAAATTCGTATTTTTTTGGTAGAAAAATGATCTTATTTGAAGATTCAACTTTTTTGTAAAAAAATTATGTATTTCGTTAAAAATTTCTTTTTTTGATTGAAAACAAATTTTTTTAGCTTAAAATATGACTATTGGAATGAAAATGAACTTTTTTTTTAAACTTTATATTTTTAGGTTAAAAAATTAACTGTTTTGCATAGAAAATTCGTCTTTTTAGAATCTTTTTAGACTAAAAATTTTTTAGACTAAAAATTCAACTGTTTAGTTGAAAATGAGTTTTTTTTTGCTAGAAAATAATTATTCCTGATTGAAAATTCAACTATTTGGTTAAAAATCTATGAATTTTGTTGAAAATTCGTATTTTTTCTGGAAAATCAATATTTTTGTTTAAAAATGCAACTTTTTGGCAAAAAATTAAACTGTTTTGGTTGAGAATTCAACTATTTGCGGAAAATTCTTCTTTTTTGGATAAATTATATTGTGTTTTATTTTAAATAAGATATTTTTTTGTTGAAATCATCTATTACATTTTTTATTGAAAATTCATCTTTTTATGTTTAAAATTCAAGTCCTTCGTTGAAAGTTGAACTGTTTTCTTGAAATTTTTTTTTTTTTTTTGGTTGAAGATTCATAATTTTAGAAGAAAATTTATCTCTTAGGTTGAAAATTCAACTATAAATTTGACAAAGTTTCCCTTTTTGGGGGTAAAAATTAGATTTTTAAACTGAAAATTTAACTGTTTCATTGAAAATTAACTTTTTTGTTGAAAATTTATATTTTTGAGTTGAAAATTCAACTTTTTTGTAGAAAATTTATCATTTTGGCCTAAAAATGTAACATTTTGGTCAAAAATTAAACTTTTTTGATAAAAAATTTAACTTTTTGCTGAAAATTCGACTGTTTTGGGGAAAATTCGTCATTTTGGCTTGAAAATTCAAAATTGGGAGCAAATTCAACTATGTGGTAGAAAATTCAACTGTTTTGTGAATAATTTGCTTTTCTAAATTGAAAATTATTGTTTTTCGATAAGAAATTATTTTTTGCATTTTTGTTCAAAATGTTATCTTTATAGACTAAATAATCAACTATTTGGTTAAATATTCGTCTTTTTTATAGAAAATTAATATTTCTGGATGAATATTCGACTTTTTTGTGGAAAATTCGTCATTTTGGCTTGAAAATTCAACAATTTGGTAAAAAATTCAACTGTTTTTTAACAAAATTCGTTTTCTCAATTGAAAATTATTTTTTCTTCAATTAAAATTCATTGATTGCATTTTTGTTTAGAAAGTTATTTTTATAGACTAAATATTCGTCATTTCGGCTTGAAAATCCAACAATTGGGGGAAAATTCAACTTTTTGGTCGAAAATTCGTTTCGTAAAAAAATTTCCTTTCTAAATGATAAATTATTGTTTTTCAATGAAAATTTATTCATTTCATTTTTGGTTAAAAAGTTATTTTCATAGAATAAATATTCAGCTATTTGGATGAAAATTCGTCTTTTCTTATAGAAAATTAATACTTCTTTTTGAAAATTCAACTATTCAGTTAAAATTTCATGCATTTTGTCGAAGTTTCCCTTCTCAGGGGTAAAAATGAGCATTTTTTGACTGAAAATTTAACTTTTTTGTTGAAATTTTCACTATTTGGTTCAAAATTTATGTATTCTGTTAAAAATCTAGCTTTTTGGTACAAAAATCTTCTTTGTTGAAAATGCAACTGTTTGGTTAAAAATGTATATATTTTGTTGAGAATTCGTCTTTTTTAGTGGAAGATTAATCTTCTAGGTTGAAATTTGATATTTTGGTTGAAAATGTACCTAATGATTTATTTGAAAATTCAACTGTTTTGTAGAAAGCTCTTCTTTTTTGCTTTGAAATTCCACTTTTTTATTCAAAATTTACGTATTTTATTGAGAATTCGTCTTTTGTAGTAGGAAATTAATCTTCTTGGTTGAAAATTCATCTTTTTCGACTTGAAAATTCTACTTTTTGTATGAAATATTTTTTCTTAATTGACTGAAAAATCTTTCTTTCTTGCGGATTCAAGTATTTTGTTGAAATTTCTTATTTTTTGGTTCAATCCAACTGTTTTTGATTCAAAATGAAAATCTTTCCCTGGTTAACATATCCACTATTATATTTCTTGTAATTTCATTTGTTGTTACTGAAAATTCGCAACTACTTGTCTGCAAAATGAACATTTAACTACTTTAATTAATAAGAAACAGTAAATTAGAAAAAAATAAATTAACTAAAATTTACGTTAAAAGGAGATTGGGGTCAAAACTTACGGATCCCAACAAAGGGAGCTACGTGGTTTCAAATTTCTGAAAAAAGTAAGGTCTGGCAATTAGGGGGCTCAAATTTTTCAAAAGAATTAGGAGGCCTTAAGTACTTTATGTACCTGATATACAAAGTTTCAAATAATAAACAAATTGTTGAAATTTTTATATATATTTTTTAAAGATATACATTATCTTTTATCTAAGTTTGATATATTCAGAATAAAAATTCGTGCATTCAGGCCTCTTTTATCGCGACGAACATCTCCGCCATTTTAATCTCGTGCATAGTAGATGAAATTTTAATTCAATATCGAGTAAGAATCTTAATGAACATTCATGCAAAGGAACTCGGTCGTGCATGGTTCTCATGAAGCAAGCTGGACACTTTCTTTTCTTATTTATTCAGTTTTTTCATTTAGTAAAATCCCCAACTGGCATTAACTCATTTTGTATGTAGATCAGATTTGAAACGAGTCACATAGTTAACTTCCACTTGATCCGAATGAAAAATTATAGTCATTAAGATCCGGAAATGAGCCTTCAAAGTTTGTAATTGATGTCAGTGAATTAAAATTTAAATTAAAATCAACTCTCCTAACGATATTACAATGTTCGAATTTTGAAAAGTTTTGAATTGAGAACACAGTAAATTCCAGTCGATCAATTTGATGCTCAAATTGGATCGAAATGATGTGCAACGCTTTTATACAGATTTCGGATTTTTCTAATTAGCAAATTGCGCATCAGAATGATGCCACATCAAAGACATGGGGAGCAGGACGTTTAGGCGCAGTCGTTTGGGCGCTGGACATTTCGAAGCGGGACGCTTGGGCGCAGACGTTCAGGCGCGCAGCCGCTGGACGCTGCCGTTTAGGCGCTGGACATTTAGACCAGGGACGCTTAGGCGCGAGACGCTTAGGCGCATTCGTTTAGGCGTTAGACATTTAGACGGGGGACGTTTAGGCGCATGACGTTTAGGCGCGGAAGTTCAGGCGCGATCTTTGGACGCTGCTGTTTAAGCGCTGGACATTTAGATGTGGGTCGTTTAAGCGCAACCGTTATACGCTGCCGTTTAGGCACTGTACATTTAGACCCGAGACGCTTATGCGCATTCGTTTAGGCCTGATCTTTGGACGCTGCCGTTTAGGCCCTGGACATTTAGACGCGGGACGCTTAGGCGCAACCATTGGACGCTGCCGTTTAGGCGCTGGTCATTTAGACTCGGAGCGTTTAGGCTCGGGACGCTTAGGCGCGGGATGCTCAGGCGCAGCGGTTTAGGCGCAACCGTTGGACACGACCGCTTAGGCGCTGAACATTTAGACGCGGGACGTTTAAGCGCGGCACGCTTAGGCACCGGATATTTAGGCGCAAAGCCATGTAGCCACTCGAGATTGTTTCTTTAAAACATTAAAACCAACTAAATAATAAATGTTATCGAAAGTTTCTTGACAAAAGTAGTTAAATAAATAGGAGGGTCTTCCCACGATGTACATTACTTTTCTTAATAATTTACTATAAATTGTATAAAAAATTTAGAATCTGTTGTGATCTACTTAAGATCTTTTAATCGACAATAAGAAGGAATAAATGCTACAGTGATGTATATTAAATTGTAAATTTATTAATTTATATTTTACAACGCAGCTGGATAGTGTTAGTCACTCTGAACGTCCAGCGCCTAAACTTCACAGTGCCTAAATGTCCGGCGCCTAAACGTCTCGGCGTCTAGACGTCTCTGACCGTCTACATAAGCCTTGCAATTGGAAAACTGACTTTTGTGTAAATCTAAACACAGAAAAAATACTCTTTGATAACAAAAAATAATAATTTCCACAGGAAAATTGAAATTTGTCTCTTACCCTGAAATTCAAAATTTCCTAAACATTCCTTATTGGTCCTAGGAAGTTGCAAATCTTTCAGAAGTGGGATTCGAAACTAGGTGATTTTATAGAAACACTTTTAGAAAGAAAAAAACTATCATCAGGGTGATATATTAGTTTTTGTTTTTAAATTAATTGTTTTTGACTGTAAATTTGACTATTCTAGTTTCAAATTCATCATTGTAGTCGACAATTGATCTCTTTGGATAAAATTAAACTATTTTTGGCTGAAAGTACATACCTTTCGGTTGAAAAGTCTACTATTATACTTTTCGTTAAGAATTTATCTTTTTTTGGTTAAAAATTGTATTATATAGGTCAAAATGTAATTATTTTGTTGAAAATTGGACAATTTTTTCATAAATTCATTCTTTTTGCTTAAAAATGAAACTGTTTTGATGAAAAATCGGCTTCATAGTTTGAAAATTCAACTATTTAATTGAGAGTCAACTTTTTTGTTGAAAATGCGTCTTTTTTGGGTCAACTTAACTGGTAGAAAATTCGTATTTTTTTTGTTGAAAATTAATTTTCCCTAATGAAAATTTAACTATTTCATTTTTGAATTTAAAATTTTACAAACTTATCTTTTTTAGTTGAAAACTTATCTTTGTTAGTCAAAATTTCAACTATTTCGATAAAAAATGTAACTATTTAAAGAAATTAAACTATTCAATTGAAAAATCAACTTCTTGGTAATAAATTTGTTCGTTTGTTAAAAATGATGTTTTTAAGTTGAAAATGTAAATATACTATTTTTGGTTTAAAACTTATCTTTTTTTAGTTTAAGATTGAACTATTTGGTTGAAAATTAAACTATATATTTGAAAATTACTTTCTTTTGTTAAAAATTCAATTTTGAAAATTCATATGTTCGTAGATTTCATTTTTTGGGTGAAAAATGCAACTATTTGGTTAAAAATTCAACTAGTCATTTGAAAAATGAACTGCTTGGTAGAAAATTGTTTTTTTTTTTATTTGTTAAAAATCAATTTCCTAAACTCAAAAGATAACTATATTATTTTTCGTTTCAAACTTATCTTTTCTTTAGTTTAAAATTCAACCATCTGGTTCAAAATTCATCTATTTTTGTGAAAAAGTCATCTATTTGGCCAAAATTAAACTATTGATTTAAAAAATTAACTGCTTGGAAAAAAATTAACTTTTTTGTTGAAAATTCAGTGCCGGATGGAAAATTCGATCGATTTGTGGAAAATTGATGTATTTTGTTGAAAGTTCTTATTTTTTGGTTCCTTTTAAGTGGTAGCAAATTCGTCTTTTTTTTTTGTTAAAAATTAATTTTGTACTTAAAATGTAATTATTCCATTTTGGATTGAAAGCTTATCTTTTTTGTTTAAAATTTCAAATATTTGGTTGCAAATTCACCTATTTTGGTGAAAAATTCAACTATTTGGTATCAGTTTGAAAATTCAACTATTTTATGGAAAGTTCATGTTGATTTATCTATTTTGTTTAAAATTCTTCTTTTTTGATTCAATTTAACTACTTTTTAAAAATTAATTTCTTTAACTGAAATTGTTACTATTTTGCTTTTGGTTTGCTTATCTTTTTTTTGTGCTTAAAATTGAACTATTTGGTTCAAAATTTAACGATTTATTTGAAAAATTAACTACTTGGTAGAAAATTTAGTTTTTTTGTTGAAAATTCGTAGTTTTGGATGGAATATTTAACTGTTTTGTGAAAAATTCATGTATTCTGTTATAATTTTTTCTTTTTAAATAAAATGTTAGTCTTCTGTTTTGAAAAATCATCATTTTGGCTGAGGACTTAAATATTTTGTTTCAAATTCCTGTTTTCTAGTTGAATTTTACCGGTTAAAAATTCGTGTTTTTTTGTTGTTAAAAATTAATTTATTAAACTGAAAATGTAAATATTCTGTTTTTTTGTTGAAAACTTATATTTTTAGTTAAAAATTCAATTATTTTGTTGAAAATGTAACTATTTGGTTGAAATTTCATTTATTTGGTTACAAATAAACTATTGGTTTAAAAAATTAATTACTTGGTACAAAATTAACTTTTTAGTTGAAAATTCAGTGCCGGATGGAAAATTCGAGCGTTTTGTGGAAAATTGATGTATTTTGTTGAGAATTAATATTTTTGGGTTCATTTTAACTGCTTGCAAATTAGCCTTTTTTTTGTTAAAAATTAATTTTTCAACTTAAAATGTAACTATTCCATTTTGTATTATAACTTACCTTTTTAGTTGAAAATTCAAATATTTGGTTGGAAATTTACTTATTTTGGTGGAAAATTCAACTATTTGTTGCCGGTTTGAAAATTCAGCTGTTTTGAAAAATCATCATTTTGGTTGAGGACTTAAATATTTTGTTGAGAATTCGTTTTTTCTTGTTATTAAAAATAATGTTATTAAACTGAAAATGCAACTAATCTAATTTTTTGTTGGAAACTAATATTTTTAGTTAAAAATTGAACTATTTGGTTGAAAATTGACCTGTTTGGGTGAAAATATAATTATTTATTTGAAAAATTAACTAATTTGTGGAAAATCAACTTTTTTGTTGAAAATTCATGGAGTTGGGTGGAAAATTCAACTGTTTTGTGGAAAATTAATGTATTTTGATGAAACTTCGTCTTTTTTAATAAAAAGTCATTCTTCTGGTTTGAAAAATCATAATTTTGGTTGAGGATTTAAATATTTTGTAAAAAATTCATGTCTTTTGGTTGAATTTTACGGGTTAAAAATTCGTGTCTCTTTGTTGTTAAAAATTAATTTATTAAACTGAAAATGAAACTATTCTGTTTTTTTTGTTGTTGAAAACTTATATTTTTAGTTCAAAATTCAACTATTTTGTTTGAAATTGAACTATTTGGTTAAAAATTGACCTATCAGGGTGAAAATTTAACTATTTATTTGAAAATTAAATAATTTGTGGAAAATCAACTTTTTGGTTGAAAATTTATGGAGTTGGGTGAAAAATTAATGTATTTTGATGAAACTTCGTCTTTTTTAGTAAAAAGTTATTCTTCTGGTTTGAAAAATCATAATTTTGGCTAAGGACTTAAATATATTCTTGAAAATTCGTGTATTCTGGTTGAATTCTACGAGTTAAAAATTCGTGTTTCTTTGTTGTTGAAAATTAATTTATTAAACTAAAAATGTAACTATTCTGTTTTTTGTTGTTGTTGAAAAGTTATATTTTTAGTTAAAAATTGAACTATTTTGTTTAAAATTGAACAATTTGGTTGAAAATTGACCTATTTGGGTGAAAATTTAACTATTTATTTGAAAAATTAACTAATTTGTGGATAATAAACTTTTTTGTAAAAAATTTACGGTTTCGGGTGGAAAATTCAACTGTTATGTGAAAGATTAATATATTTTGTTAAAACTTCGACTTTTTTAGTAAGAAGTTATTCTTCTGGTTTGAAAAATCATAATTTTGGTTAAGGACTTAAATATTTTGTTAAAAATACGTGTTTTCCAGTTGAATTCTACCGGGTAAAAATTTCTTGTTTTTTTGTTCTTAAAAATTAATTGATTAAACTGAAAATATAACTATTCTGTTTTTTTTGTTGAAAACTTATATTTTAGTTACAAATTCAACTATTTTGTTCAAAATTCAACTATTTGGTTGGAAATTCACCTATTTGGGCAAAATTTTAACTATTTATTGGAACAATTTAACAATTTTGTTCAAAATTGCACTATTTTGTTGAAAATTGACCTATTTGGTTAAAAATTTAACTATTTATTGGAAAAATTAACTACTTGCTAGAAAATTTACTTCTTTGTTGAAAATGCATAGTTTTGGGTGGAATATTGAACTGTTTTGTAGAAAATTCGGGTATTTTGTTATAAATTCGTCTTTTTAAATAAAAAATTAATCTTCTGCTTTGAAAAATCATAATTTTGGTTAAGGACTTAAATATTTTGTTGAAAATTCGTGTTCTCTAGTTGAATTCTACCGATTAAAAATTCGTGTTTTTTTGTTAAAAATTAATTTACTAAACTGAAAATGCAACTATTAGGTTTTTTCTGTAGAAAACTTATTTTTCACTTAAAAATTCAACTTATTAGTTTGAAATTGAACTATTTGGTTGCAAATTTAACTATTTTTTTTGAAAATTTAACTAATTTGGGGAAAGTCAACTTTTTAGTTGAAAATTCATAGTTTTGGGTAGAATATGGAACTGTTTTGTGAAAAATTTATGTATTTTGTTATAAATTCGTCTTTTTTAATTAAAAAATTAATCTTCTTTCTTGAAAAATCATCATTTTGCTCAAAAAATTAAATATTTTGTTAAAAATTCGTGTTTTTTTGTTGTTAAAAATTAATTTATTGAACTGAAACTGTAACTTTTTTGATTTTTTGTTGAAAACTTATATTTTTATTTATAAATTGAACTATTCCGTTTAAAATTGGACTATTTGTTTGAAAATTCATCTTTTTGGGTACAAATTTAACTATTTATATTAAAAATTTACTAATTTGTGGAAAACCAACTTTTTTGTTGGAAATTTATGGTTTTGTGTGAAAAAGTCAACTTTTTGTGGAAAATTAATTTATTTTGTTGAAACTTTGTCTTTTTTAGCAAAAAATTATTTTTGTGGTTTGAAAAATCATAATTTTGGTTGAGGATTTAAATATTTTGTTAAAAATACGTGTTTTCCAGTTGAATTCTACCAGGTAAAAATTCGTGTTTTTTCGTTCTTAAAAATTTATTTGGTTAACTGAAAATATAACTATTCTGTTTTTTTTCTTCTAAAACTTACATTTTTAGTTAAAAATTCAACTATTTTGTTCAACAATTAAACTATTTGGTTGGAAATTGACCTAATAGGGGTAAAAATTTAACTAAATATTTGAAAAATTGACTAATTTGTAGAAAATCAACTTTTTTGTAAAAAATTTATGGTTTCGGGTGGAAAATTCAACTGTTATGTGAAAGATTAATATATTTTGTTAAAACTTAGTCTTTTTTAGTAATAAATTATTCTTCTGGTTTGAAAAATCATAATTTTGGTTAAGGACTTAAATATTTTGTTGAAAATTCGTGTTTTCTAGTAGAACTCTACCAGTTAAAAATTCGTGTTCTTTTGTTGTTAAAAATTAATTTATCAAACTGAAAATGTAACTATTCTGTTTTTTGTTTTGTTAAAAACTTATATTTTTAGTTGAAAATTCAACTAATTAGTTTAAAATTGTACTATTTGGTTGAAAATTGACCTATTTGGTTAAAAATTTAACTATTTATTGGAAAAATTAACTACGTGATAGAAAATTTACTTTTCTGATGAAAATTCATAGGTTTGGGTGGAATATTGAACTATTTTGTGAAAAATTCATGTATTTTGTTATAAATTCGTCTTTTTGAATAAAAAATTAATCTGTCTTGAAAAATCATAATTTTGCTTGAGAAATTTCATATTTTGTTGAAAATTCGTGTTTTTTTGTTGTTGTTAAAAATTAATTTATTGAAGTGAAAATGTAACTATTTTGATTTTTGGTTGAAAACTTATATTTTTAGTTAAAAATTGAACTATTTATATGAAAAATTAACTAATTTGTGGGAAATAAACTTTTTAGTTGAAAATTTATGGTTTCGAGTGGAAAATTCAATTGTTTTGTGGAAAATAATTGTATTTTATCGAAACTTTTTTTTTAGGATAAAGTCATTCTTCTGTTTTGAAAAATCATCATTTTGATTGAGAAATTTCATATTTTGTTGAAAATTCGTGTTTTTTTGTTGTTGTTAAAAATTAATTTATTGAAGTGAAAATGT
>JAABKJ010001083.1:0-31688 GCA_011634705.1 Andricus grossulariae
TTTGTGAGGCTCAAATTTTTGATAACAATTACATGAGTATTAAATCCTCACCTTATGTAACATTTTACTAGTTACATATTTTTACTATATTTGACACTACGAAATTTTTAATGACAGGGAATAACAAAAAATTGTGCATGTTACTTAGTAGGTTATTGTATTTTAGTTTTAATTTATCATAAAAATAACATTTATTTTATAAATGGAAACTTTCATGATGAAGGCCCGCAGTGAGAGCCGAAACGTTGAAAATAAAACGATTTTAAAACAACTGTAATCGTTTTTTTATGTTTGTATTTATTGGACCGTAAGACCGAAGAAGCTTTTTAACTTTCAATTTTGAAAGCTTGTATTGTTCGATAACATGTTTTCTATCACCAAAAAAATCAACACGAAAACAATTTTTTTGAGGTTAGGAAGGGGGAAAAAGCGAATTTTGGAATTCTGAGTTCGGATTCGGATTCAGCGACACAAAATCCATAGGATGTGACCACTCGGGTTTGGCGAAACATCAAATTTTTTCTTTCGGCAAGATTTTACGGTATTGTTCTCTCTGCAACCCCTCCCCCATCGCAAAGTATTGGGCCCAGCGGACCAAAAAATACCATTTTCATGTATTTTTCGCCGCTGAATCCGAATTTGTGGTCTTGATTGTGAAAAAAAAATACGGGTATTTTCGTTAAATTTTTCCAATGCAAAAATAGCGAAAGAAACTAAGTTTTTTGAGGTTAGAAAAAAACCTGAGGACGATGGCCGAATTCTGACCTTTTATTCTGATTCAGCGACCCAAAATCCATAGGATGTGACTATTTTTGCCCAAAGGACAACCTACTTTTTTTGGTGTGGCTGTGATATTCATCCATGATATCTGACATCTGTGAAAGTTTGTACTTAAAAAAAGTACCGTCCACATCAATTAAAAATCTGAAAGCATTCTGAAAGCTTGCAAATTAGATGACCTTTCAATTATAAAAAATTTGGAACAGTACTCAACAAATTTTTGAACAAAAGTTTTTTCGAAAATTTGAATTTCTTTTAAAAATTGCAATTTCCCGCCAAAACACTAGAAAAAAATATTTTCCTGTATTTTAATTATTTGTTTTGTACTAATTTTTTTCAGATTTTTCTATCACACAAATGTGTCAAAAGCTATAAAAACCATAAAACACATTTTTAGCCATTTTTAGATGGTGGTTCAAAAATCCGGAAAAAAGTTATAATTCCAAGGCCTAGAAAAGGGCCCATTGAAACTCTGGTTCTAGCCAAGGGCATTTTTGATCTGCTTAGCGGGCTGGGCCCTTTGGAAAAAGCTTCAAGTTTTTTATTATTTTATGTTTTTTCCCATGCAGTGAAATGCAAAAGTCTGATCGGCCTGATCGGAGCGCCAACTGTCGGATTAGGTCCCTCGCCCGGATGCTAAGAAAATCTACTACTCCATACATCTAAACGGTCGATGCATAGGGCTGGGTATCAGTGTTGGAATGAACTTTTCATATCTCTGCTTGCCGGCAGTGGCACGCAATCTCCCTGAAGAACGTCCATAAGAGTGAAAGAAGCGGTATGAAAAGGCCATAAGGGTTCACACAATTATCTCGGACCACCTGGAGTTGAGTAATGTGTGAACAAGGTGTGGCCCACGTCTTCTGAACGAAGAGCAGCGGAACAAATAGAATGAGACGACTCAGCGACTTCTGGATCCTTATGAGTAGTCCTGGAGCATCCTCCTGTAACGCCGTGTGACTTTTCGGAAGTCAGGCGACGCCATCTTAAAGCGGGAACAATTTGAATATGAATTCGTTAATAGAACGAATGGAACATGGGACGTCTTTAGGACATCAATTGGACTGACACAAACGTCATAGGAACGTCTTTAGAACGTTCTCAGGACGTTCATGTTTTTGTGCCCACTGGGAAAGGATTAACACCTGAAATAAATTTAAATATGTATACTAAAGAAAGTTCTTTGATAAGGAATTGATTACTATCAATTATTATAACTATAAGTAATAATATAAGTTCAGTTAGTTTATTTTATTAAATCCAATAGTAGAATTGAGTGATCGTTACGGAAATCAATTGAACATTAGATATCACAAATGGTGCAATAGAAAAAACGTTCTCTTTCTTCCTCTTTCTTATAGGTAAAATTTATGGTAGATATTAGTCATAGTACTTAAGGATATCCGGTCGAGACAAAGTTCCGACAGAAGGGCGCCGAAAATATGGGATAAACAGGAAGGAAGGGTTGACTCACGGGATGCAATCCATGAATCAGCTTGGACCGATCTTCGCCCTAATCTGTGACGTCTAGGGTGAAATCATCCACTGGCTGATTGGTGGATGGTGTCGACATCGAAATAAAATGAATTTTGTTATTGGTTAATATCGACGACATGCTGTGCGCGAACCTTTCTACGTCATTAGATTTAAGTTCTAAATATAGGCGCGTGCGTTCGAAATCATTCGACTAACTTGAGATTGAATTTCAATTAATTCATAACAGTTATTTCTTGAAATATTAATTAATAACAATCTTTCATTGTCAGCGGTATCAACTTAAAACTTAAAATGAGTCAACTTTCATTAGCAAGTGAATTTAACATCAAAATAAAAACGATTAAAATCTGACGTGGACGCGCACGTAACCCGAATCCGCCCAAAATTTTGTTTCCCACAAGCAAAATCTGAAATGGGAAATACCCTCCGCAGGTCGAGGTAACCAACTTGCACTAAACAGTAGCCTAAAATTATTTGGGCAACCTCCCTGAACAGTATACAATGGTTTTGCGCGAGATTTAAATGTGAAAGACCAGGATAAGTCGTTTTTCACGCACCACTGCTCGCCGGACCATATATGACCCCGTGGGCGGATTCGAGTTAATAATAAAACTGCGTTAAAACTGTTGTGAACGATTGGATTTGAGTGTTTGTGAGTGATATCTCCCTGATCTACTTCGCGCCGGTTTAGGTTTCAAACTAATAAAGCCAGCAACGGACTTGGCGTTTTTCCTCGTCCAATCATCGTTGGAGCCAGCGGAATAACATCGACTTCAGCGAACTCCGGATGTAACAATTGGTGACAGCTTTGGTGGGATTGTTGCGCCATGAATAAAAATTTAAAAATTATGTGAAACTGAAACACTTTAAATAAATAATCTGCAAGCTCAGGAAGGACCTATTTAAACCTGAAACAAAGAAACTAGGCAACAAAAAGAAAATAGTTAACAGGAAAACGGGAAATTCAAAGGATCTCTCTTTTGATTGAATCAGGTAAAATAAATCTGATTTTTCATAGTAGTTAAATAATTGAGTATCTTTGTGCGAGAATTGTTTGAGAATCCTTGAGAATGGTTTGAGTGTTGGCGGATAATCTTGGGACGGCTACATTGAAGGCTCAGGACGCGTCAGTGCGAGAGACTGAGAGAGGTATAGTCAAGGCTCGAATCGGAAGCAGAGTCACCGGGCCCGTGAAGGGTTACGGCAACGAGGGACCGCCCGGGAAGGGTTGTGGCAACGTGGAACCGGCCCGCAAGAGGGTTACGGCACCGAGGGAACAGGACCAGGAACATCCTCAGGACTTCACCACAGGCACTTCCGCAGGACTTCGGCGAAGTTCAGGAGAGTTATAAAGTGATACTGAAGTGAACTCTTTCTTACAAATCCACTTAAATTATATTTAGATAAATTTTAAACACCATTGGATGATTAGTGGATTGGAACTGATTCGGCAGACCGGTAGGTAAAAAAAAACATGTGTTATTATTTTGTTGATTTTGGAATTCAGGGTTGTGATTCGAAATCAGTAGACTTCATCTTGTAATTAAATTTATTACCAACTTAGAATATAAATTTCAAGTATTACAACTAATAATTAAATTTAAAATATTAAGTTTAAATCTAAATAAATAATGGGGTTGACTTAATTAGGAATTGGTCTAAATAAGTGAATTAATTTAATTTTGGTCAACTAAAAGATAATTATAATTACCTGTCAAGTTGATTACATATTAAGTTTATCAAATACACTTTGAATTCCAAAATGCCTAGTTTGCGGGACCAGAAAACTGGTAGACACTGATGATACGAATATGAATATTTATAACTTGCGCGCTGGAGATACGCCTGATGAAATGCCAGACAATCGGGAAGTTCCTTCCACGTCCGGTAGTTTCTTGCATCCAGGAAATATGATGCCTGAAAATCAAAGTTTAAATGTAGATATGGGAATGCAAGATAATTCTCTTCAACTCTATTCTCGCCCTCCTAGTACATCTTTTTCTAGTGTGATAGATCCAATTAAAATTTCCAAAATAGTACGGGATATTATTCATACATTTAATGGAAAGAATATGTCTATAAAAATGTTCGTAGAGCATTGTCGTGTTTCAGCTTCAATGGTTAGTCCTCAAGAGACTCCGTACTTAACTATGTTGATTGAGACAAAAATAACGGGGGAGGATCGCGTTCATATTCAGGACCGCGTAGGACTAATCTTGGAAGGAATTTTAAAAACCCTGGAACAAATTTATTCGGCCCAAGAGGATGTGAGTCAGTTGTTGCAGGATTTAACCAATGTTAACAGAATGCCCAAGGAGTTCATACCTGAATATGGGGCGCGAGTCAGCCAGATTTTAAATAAATTAACTAATCAGGTTATAGTAGGTACACCAATTGATAAAGCTTTAGGAATTTGCGAGGCTTATCGGATAACAAGTGTAGGGAACTTCTTGCGAGGACTAGACAAAGATTTCTATTTTCAAATTCGAGAAAAGAAAATAAATACCTTAGAAAAAGCGATAACGCTGGCAAATCCGGCGGATCTCCAGTAGAAAAGTTGGAAAAGGATTCATGATCCAGTTCAGGAAATATGCGAACCTGAATCTTGCGATAGGAGCGAACGAAATCTTCCTCTGAGAAAGAAAGTTGCGCACATCCAAGACAAAAGAATCTGGAAAACCGGAAATAATTGCGAGCGGTAGAGTTTACAATGTTATAATTGTAAGGGATATGGGCACGTTAAGCGATTTTTCTCACAATTGGTAAACAATGTTAAAGATAGAGAGACAGGGGGGTGTACCTATTGCTATTTGAATAATCACAATTTGAAAAACTGTCGGATTAAAGAAAAACACGATAAAGAAAGAGAATCACTTAAAAGAAAACGCGAAAATTCTTCAAACTGGAAGCGGGATCGCCCAGACGAAGGCTCGGCGATCCAGAAACAGAATTCGGTTCAAACCGGGTCGTCCTTCAACTTAAATCAAACGAAGAAATGAGTTTAATGCCAATGATTGTTTTGGAAAACATATTTTTCAACAATAAGGTAACCTTGTTAGTAGACACCGGGTCTAGTGTAAATTTAATTAAAGAAAGGGTTTTAGATCCGCGAGTATGGATAAACAATAGGCGAGTATATAACTTAATAGGAATTGGTCCAGAAATTATTACTACCCTGGGAAAGGTAAAAATTAAAATAAAGGGGATAGAAACGCCTTTTCAAGTTGTCTCAAAAACTTTTCCTATTCAACAAAATGGAATTTTAGGCGTTGACGGCCTGAGACAGCATCATGCAGTTTAGAATTTTGTTGATGATTTCCTTCATTTGAGAGATATAGAGTTCCCACTTTTAACCCATGCCACTGTAACATTATTAGCAAGGACAAAGCCTTGGTACAAATTATTATAAAAAATACGTTATTAAAGGAGGGTTACGTGCCTCGACTTTCTTGCGGTCTCGGTATTTTTGTTGGAGAATGCCTAGTAACTAATAGCTCAGGAATTGCAATAATATTTACGATAAATAGCAATAATGAAAATGTTCATTTAACAATACCGGTTATCGAACTGGAAGAATATGAACCACCGGAGGTACATTTTCCTCAAGTTCAACACAAAAGAGATATATAAAGTAAACAAAAGAAACTAGCTAAAAGATTATCAGAAATTCAAAAAGTTATAAAAATGGACGCTTTAAACGAAGAAGAGAAAGGAAGTTTATTGTCAATATTTTCTCAATTTTCTTATCAATTTAAGTTACCTGGGGATAAATTAGGTGCCACCAATGTTTTAAAACATAAAATTTTAAAAACTGATGATAAACCGGTTCATGTAAAACAATACCGTTATCCTCATATTCATCAAGATGAGATCAGGAGACAGACGGATGAATTACTCGCTTCTGGAACAGTTTAGCCGTCTGTTTCACCTTATAATTCACCATTGTGGATTGTGCCCAAAAAGGCTGATGCTCAAGGAAATAAAAAATGGAGGATGGTCATCGATTATCGTTCCTTAAATGAAAAAACAATTGCGGATGCTTACCCACGTCGTAATATCACTGATATTTTAGATCAGCTTGAAGGTAGTAAATATTTTTCAGTAATGGACCTTGCTTCTGGGTTTCATCAGATTCCTATGGATCCAGAATTGTAAGAGAAAACTGCTTTACTGACTCCTCACGGTGATTGGGAATTCGCTCGTATGCCTTTCGGATTGAAAAATGCTCCGGCAACTTTTCAAAGAGTCATGGATTAAGTTCTTACTGGTCTTCAGGGAATTGAACTCTTTGTTTATATGGACGACATTGTTGTCTATGCTTCGGATTTGAAAGATCACGATAGGAAAATTCGGGCATTATTGTCGCGCTTGATAAGTGCAGGGTTAAATCTTCAGCCCGAAAAATGTCATTTCTTAAGACGTGAAATTGGTTGTTTGGGTCACATAATAACTCGAGAAGGAGTGAAACCAGATCCCAGAAAGATAGAAGCGGTGAAATTATTTCCGGTACCTAAAACAAGGAACAATATTAAACAATTTTTAGGGTTAGTCGGATATTATAGGCGATTCATTTCGGAATTTGCCATAATATCGAAACTTTCAACACATTTATTAAGGAAAGATATGCCATTTCAGTGGGCCAATGAAGAACAGAAAGCATTCGAACAACTTAGGGATGCAATTTGTTTAGAGCCCATATTACAATATCCCAATTTTACAGAACCCTTTATTATAAAAACTGATGCATCAAATTATGCCTTAGGAGCAGTTTTGAGTCAGGGAACAATAGGACGAGATTTTCCAATATCTTTTTCGGCACGAGTCTTGTTACATGCTGAATTGAATTACCCAACAGCCGAGAAAGAATTATTAGGAATAGTCTTTGGTATTAGATATTTTCGACCTTATATTTATCGGCGCAAAGTTACCTTGGTCACTGATCATCGACCTTTGGTATGGCTCTATAAATTAAAGGATGCAAATTCAAGACTTGCAAAATGGCGTGTCGAGCTTTTCGAGTATGAGCACATCATTTATGAACCCGGAAAAGTAAATTTAAATGCAGATGCATTGTCGAGAAATCCTCCTGAATATAAAGGAGAGGCTCCCCTCCCTGTAAAGTTGGTGGATGGTCATGTTCTGAAGTTACGGTACTCTGACCATGCCCGTCTGTCATCTGAGCAGGAGATGAGTCATGCTGTTGTTGAGGAAAATGATCAAGACATAAATGAATTGCTTGGTCGAGTGTTTCTGAGTTGAGTGAACCCTGAACCTAGAGTCGGGGGAAATGTTGATTTTGCCCGGATGAATGCAAGCAATGAGGATTTTGTCTCGGAAAAGGGGATGATGGAATTGCCATCTCACCACAGGTCAGTCAGGAACGGGATCCATAACAGGACTACATTGTTCCTGGGACACCCGCTGGGTCAGACAATTAGGAACCCCGAATGTCAGGACGGAAGCAGTAACCAATCTAGCTCCCGAATGTGGGGATTGGGATCCTTTGGCCTTCAATGCATTAAGAAGAAGTTAGGGAAATTCGCAGGATTGGAAGGTACGATGTCAGGTGCCGTTAAGACGGTTTCCGAGCCTCTTCACACCAATTCTGGTCTAGTCAACGAGCATGTACCCGAAAAACTACCGAAGAGCCTTATTTCGGAGAATGTATGGTACGGAGGGCCAAGGATGCATCTAGATAAATTGGACGATAGTGAAAGGGTGATCTCTAACTCAGAAGAGAATTTGGAAAAAATGAGTAAGGTAACCCATGTTGAATCCGATCCAGTAGTAAAAAGTTAGAATTGTATTTCTTATACGAAGAATAAAGTAATAATGGGCAAGGGTCCAATTGCTCATTTTGTTTCTTCTGACGGCTTGTTAGAATCATAAAATCATTATGAGTTAATTAAAAATCAGTTATTTGATGTAAATAAATTTGAAGATGAAAAGGCAAAATTCGGTGATGTAGTGGTATATTCGAGGAGAGATCGATACATTTTCAGTACGGTTGTTAAGTATAACAAGGATGATAAGATCTTCCTAAGCCATGTGTCTAGCGCTATTCTAGCACTAAAGAATGCCATGGAAAATTTGGACACTAAAGTAATCAAAATTTCTGATAAGGGCCACAATTTAAATTTTAATACTTGGCTCTCAATTGAGCAAATATCAAAGCAGCATTTCGAAGATTCTGGTCTTCACGTGGTTATTTGCTCTGAAGAAATTATTATTTCTCCTATTCATCAACAAGATGAAATAATAAAAGAATTTCATGAATCAGTGGTGGGTGGTCATAAGGGAATTAGTAAGACTTATTGGCGTATTAGGGAAAAATACTTTTGGAAGAATATGAAATCTGCTGTAGAGAGAATATTAGGTACTTGTAAAAATTGTATGCCGAATAAAGTATTTAGGAAAGGTACGCGAATGCCAATGGTAATAACCGATACACCAAAGGAACTATTTGAGAAAATTCAAATTGATCTCGTCGGGCCACTTCCGGTAACGCCACGAGGAAATCAGTAGATTTTAACGATTCAATATGTGTTTTCTAAATATTCCGATGCAATTACTTCGAAAATGGCTGATTCTGTGACTATCGTCCAAGCAATAGCTGATAATTTTATTTCGAGGTACGGCTGTCCTCGAATAATTTCGTCTTAGCAGGGAACAAATTTAACAAGCAAGTTAATTCAAAATTGTTGTAAAATATTTAAAATTAAGAAAATCCCATCAGTAGCTTACCATCCGCAGAGTTTAGGATCCTTGGAGCGTAGTCATCACACTCTGATCTAATATCTTTGCAATTTCGAATGTCCTTATAACTGGGACGAATGGCTCAGATTCGCCGTCTTCTCTTATAACACTGCTGTCGATGAAAGCAAGGGTTTTGCTCCGTATACTTTGGTATTCGGTAGGGAAACCGTATTTCCCACGAGTTTTGATGAAAGGCCACCTGAAAGAACGTATGTTGATCATCTGCACGAACTTTTTTTTAAACTAGATAATATCCAATCTAGGGCCAATGAGAGACTTCAAATGCCAAGGAAAGATTGTAACATTATCACATTCTCTAACCGGGGATCGATTTTGTGTTTTCTAATATTCTCAATTTATTTCTTAGTGCATTTGGGTAATTTCAATAAAAAGATGTGAATTTACTAAAAATTATATTAATTTTTAGTAATTGTAGTGTTGCATTTTAAACTGATCTCAATAATATTTATTATCATTGAGACATTCGTTCAATTTGCGTTTACTTTTTCCTGCCCAGTAAATTGTAACCAACGACATAAGTTGATCCCAATACTGATAGGACGTTAAAACTTGCCCTAAACATTTTATAACCAAATTTGAGAATAAAACAAACTACAATTTTGTAAGATCAATTCTTACAATAACAAGTTTCCCACTGAGTTTTAAATAATTATTTTAAAACAAAAACTACAGATTGTGGATTCACTCATGGGAGAGATGATTGCGTATTTTAGTGATCAATTTAATGCTATTTTATGAATCTCTCTCAGAAGATCCACTTGAGATTAATGCACATAATCATATCTTTAATTTTTTATTGTGTATCATCGCACAACGAGGTCCTTTTAATTAAAGAAAGTGCAGGGTCGTTACGAATATGCACAATTTTGATTTCTTTCAAATTCATTAACTAAATTATTTCATTCTCCTTCATTAGTTTTTTATTTTGAACCCCAAGCTCCACTCGCACAATGATGTCCTTATTGTTGCACAAGGTGCAGGGTTGTTACGAGTAGTGCTATTTTAATTTTTTATTTAATCCTGCTCGCACCACGAGGTCCTTATTGTTAATAAGGTGCAGGGTCGTTACGAGGGATTATTTTTTTATTATTTATCTTTAAGCTTACTCGCACAACAAGGTCCTAATGTTTAAATCAGGTGCAGGTTCGTTACGAAAAGCTACATAAATTTGATTTTTTTACCTAAAATAAAAGAAATTCCCAATCAACACTTAATTTAAAATTTAATACTCAAGCATGCACAACAAGGTCCTTATAATTAAATAAGGCGCAGAGTCGTTACAGGCATCACACAAAAAGTAAAGGTTTTTTAATCCCCAAAAACTCACATTTACTATTTTAATTCAAAAATAATGAATTAAAATAATTTAATTACAGTTGAAGGAGAATCTCAGACATTAAGCTTTCCTTTCCGAAGTTTAGTACGTACTTAAATGAAGAACTCTGTCTTCATTGGCAGTTTTTCTTCTTATTGGAGCAGAGACCAAACCTGTCTTTCCACCCCGAGCCTTTTGGAAGAAGTGATTGAGTCCTCCTTGATTTATGAATATTGTCGTTACAAGTCGTTACAAGTTATTCAATTATCATATTCAGACCTAGCGAATAAGGACATTCACGTATTATTCGTTATTAAGAGAGGATCTGAGGATTCAAGATTGCTATATAATTACCGCTGTTGACTGCGGCTTAAAAAATTGTAAATCTACCAAATAGTGGGAGGTGAGGTTCCTCTTTTTAGATGTACCGAATAATTGGTTGTCGTAATCAAACTACGCAACGCTGTACGTCAGTTTTGAAAGTGAACCGATTCACGATCTAAGGATACATCGTAACCAGGAAGGTCTGATACCCAAGTAGCTGGATCAGGAAAGATCAACGAAGATTCCTCTTCATATAATGGCAATTTGTGATTTCAGAAAGTTAAATTTTAATTTGTTTTGATTTTAAACAACATAATCCTTAACTTTATAGTTTCAAATCGTTTCAGTTATAACACCTTATTTAGAATTATTATATGTATTCATTCTTGAAATTGTCCAATCAAATATTGTGTGGGTAGGAAATAAGCTGACCACATCCAATCACACAAGATATAATGTGATATTCTGACATATTAAAGTTCTTTTGGCAGTTAACCAAATCCCACCCATCTAGATTTGATTTCATTTATCAAGCGATAGCGCAACAGTATAAAGACCAGTTGCAGGGTTAAATAATAATAATCATTAGTTATTAACAGCGGTGTCTTATCATAAGTCCTTATCTTCTAACTCAATTTAATTTTAATGTCAGTATATAGTATTTCTCTTTAAGTTTGAACGTTCAAAGAGATATATCATATAGGTGCACGTCGAGAATAGCCCCTTTACAGAAACTATTTAGGAGATAACAAATTCTATAAATTTGTGAGTTTTGAATAACCGACTTATTAGTTAGTGCTACATACAATAATAATATGATCTAAAATCTTTTTCAGGAATTGCGAAGTTCAATTGATACTGTAGTTTAGTACTGCCAATAATTCCTGGAATTAGCATAAATATAAAAATGAATAAAATAAGAAAATGTCTCTCCCGGATAGTGTTTGCTTTAAATCTGTTGCATAAGCCCTTTTAATCACTAGCTCGTAGCGAGCAAGTGCAATCTTCCCTGAATGCAATAAATACAAAAAAACTCCGCTACCTTTTCCAATGCTTCGATTACATTCTGATTAAGCAGGAGACAGACTTGTTGAAAAGTACTAAGGGTTTCGTTTTTTAAGTCTTCACAAGTTCTTAGAATGAAACCTAAAATTTTGTTTGCTGCGAATGCTATTAAATCTAAACGTGCTATGAACAAAAATTTAGAAGCATAGTTCAATTCTAGATCACGTATTGAATATACTCGCTCTATCCTGACTTTTTCCGAATCATCATCCAGGAGAATTTGTTGTTCCATTTTATGGCAGGTCATTAGATTTCTTTTATACTATATTTGAAATGGTACTTCTATTTTTCTATTAGGATTATTTATGGTAGAAACTATTATCCTTAAAGAATTTCCCGTGTTATCTATTTTCGAATCTCCACATGCTATTGAAACTGAAGAATAGAAGAAATAGAAATCAATTGCGAATCAGGTGAAAAATTCCAAATGTAGTCATCACTGTCTTGTGTTCTAGGGCAGTATGCACTTGTCGTTTATATGTAACATTTTCTGACATTTATCAAAATTATTCATTGCAGCGCAGGTAAAAATATTTCGACTTGAGCTGGACTTGGTTCGACTTATGTTCGACTTCAAAGAGGGTTATGGCTTGCTCGCGGACAAGAGCAAGATTAAGAGGTTATAGATGAAACTCTTACATTTATTGTTTGGAATTCACGATGGCGGCCTTCAGGGGTTAGGTATTAGGCTTCAAAGGCAGAGCCCATTTGATCACTGTCTACTTGCCTGCTTTACCGTCTCCAGCCAAATTTCCCTCATGTGGCTGAGACATCGTCAGACGCTGTTGCTGACCCTTGAGAGAAGGGGGTCTATTATATTGAAACGGTCACAATCAGCAATAATATGGTAAGGCCCCTGAAAGAAGGCAACTGAATAACATGGGGAAAGTCTGACATGGACGTAGCCATCCGGAAGGTGATAGTTGGCAAGTATATTTTCGGGCAGGAACACCAGGAAGC
Source organism: Andricus grossulariae (assembly GCA_011634705.1). NCBI lineage: Eukaryota > Metazoa > Arthropoda > Insecta > Hymenoptera > Cynipidae > Andricus > Andricus grossulariae. Next base: position 12,719 of record JAABKJ010001083.1, read on the forward strand.
GCAGGATCCTCTCTCCTGCGATCAACCACGATTTGAGAGAGTATCAGAAGGCAGGCGAGATGCGAAACGGGCACTCTTGAAGTGGACTCATGAATCTCTTTTTCTTTTTTGATCTCTTAGGTACGCCATACAGGCTCCAAGACTTTATTCCGATTTTTTATTCATTCTGTTTTCTATTTGTATTTAATTTTGGGAACGCTGCTACAGGCTCCAGACATTTTCTTCCAGGTTATATTTTCTGGGTACGCTATATCAGGCTCCAGACTCGTTATTTTATTGATTTATTTTGAGCACCCTCTCACAGGCTCCAGAGTATTCGATTTAGATTTTTTTATTTATCCTGGGCATGCTGTCACAGGCTCCAGGCCCTTACACTTTAATTTCCAATTTCCTCCAAGTACGCTGGAACAGGCTCCGGAAATTTGTTTTTTTCTGAGGATTCGAAACGGTGCACGCTTTACAGGCTGCCATGGAAGTATTTTAAGTTAACGTTTTTGGAACGTGACTCGACGATGAAAATTGTTGAAAAACCTGCGACTGTAGTATTATTATATGAATAAGATGAAATGCTCTCTCGATTGTAGAACCGCGATTATTATTATACGTAACTAGGTTAGTGCATGCGCACAGTTGTAGCTTTATGAAATATTATAAGACTAAATGGATTGTAAACAAAACTACCAGTAATGAATAAGCAATAGTCGTTATAACCAAGACTGAGTCTGAATAAAGATCAATTTATTGTTAAATTGTGCCTACTTCAATTTATATTCTCCTTCCTGGGTCCAAAGTGATTTTACCGGGACTTAGGGCTAGGTAAAATAAAATATCGAATGAAACGAACTCTTTCAATTTTATACTCGACATTTACGCCTATTTACGATGACAACGATATGTTACTTTACTTGATAGGTTGAAAACTAGAATAAGTGCGATATATTGCACAGGACCACAAAATCTAAGCCCTTGCAACACGGACCAGACTAGGTGGCCCTTATATTTTCGTAGTCGCTGAATTCGAATCCGTTGTCTGTTCGATCCCATAAGGTTAGGGTCAAGCTTAGTTCAAGGTCAAAACTTAAAAAATTCATCGCTAACCAATTAAGTCAGGGTACTTATAGGTTTTCGGGGTCGCTGAATTCAAATACGTTGTCCGTTTGGTCTCATCAGGTCAGGGTGAAGGTCACTTTAAAGTCAAACTTACAAAATTCATCGCTCATAAATTAATTCAGCGTACAAATAGGTTTTCGGGGTCGCTGAATTCAAATCCGTTATTTGTTTGGTCTCATCAGATCAGGGTGAAGGTCAGTTCAAGGTCAAACTTACAAAATTCATCGCTAACCAATTAAGTAATGGTGCCTATAGGTTTTCGGGGTCGCTGAATTCAAATCCGTTGTCCGTTTGGTCTCATCAGGTCAGGGTCAAGGTCAATTCTAGGTCAAAACAAACGGACAACGGGTTTGAATTCAGCAACCCCGAAAACTTATAGGCACCCTGACTTAATTGTTTAGCGATGGATTTTGTAAGTTTGACCTTGAACTGACCTTGACCCTGACGTGATGGGGCCAAACAGACAACGGATTCGAGTTCAGCGACCCCGAAAATATAAGACCCACCTAGTCTGTTCCGTGTTGCAAGGGTTTAGATTTTGTGGTCCTGTCTAATCTGAAGTAGAACATCTTTGAAAATGTTGAAATTAGAATAATATTCGAAGTAATAATAATATAGAAATGACTGTTTACTTTCGGATGGGCTCGATTGAGTGTCAAAGCCCAGGCGAGGAATGCCTGAAACCGTGCTTCAATCGAAATTCCAGTGTATATTATCAAGAAGTATATTATATTAGGCACACTTACCACAAATGTGAACGAAAAGTTCAATTGCAAGGAGAAGATTCCCAAGGAGGATCTTCATTTTTTCTTCCATGATTTTGTAAACGGTGAAGTAGAGATCTGGAGTATATTGACTGCTATATATTATACAAAACACTCCGCTCACACATCTGCATGATAAGAGGAAAAATCTTCAGCTATATTATCAGCTGTATAGCACCGGTCTCGGGCTTGGCCTACAATTAATAGCCTTGAAGGTAAGTCAAGGGCCTCCTACCTCAATACCTAAATTTAATTTTTGTCATGTTTGCATTATTAAGTTTTATTTGTACAAAATGTCAATAGTCGCACGCATCATGATTTAAAATATTAAATAGTGAATTCTGTAATTTATATTACTTTCATATCATTGGAACCACAAAATATCTCACTAACAATTTACATAGTTGCTTTCAACTTTCTATTTGCAAAAATGTTTGCTTTTAAACATACAAAATATAACAATTTGTAAAATAATTTCAATATATACATTAGTATGTTTAGTTTACTAGTTTATTACTAGTTTATAATATTTTCCTTCTTTTTATTGCCTAATTATCAAATTAAAATATATGCTTCAATTCGAAGTTCTATCAAATATAATTAGAAGTCATACATTAAAATAAATATTAAAATAATTACATTGGCTATCATACAGTTTCAATTTAATTTCAATTTTTATCGGCTTTCACTAATTTGTAACTTTTATTTGAATAGAAGATTTGATCACAGCAGGAATTAGAAGCAAAGAAAAAAATTAATAAGTTAATTTGGGATACTGATCCATTTCGAAAATGTTTGCAATTTAAAATTTGGCAACTTGTTTAATTTTAAATGTTTATAGTTTAAAATCTTAAAATTTTGAACATTTTTTAAAAATAAATCGTGAAACTTGGTTTTAATTCGCATATATTGTTAAAAATATATTGAAAGCAACATTTAATGCTAAAACCCATTAATTTTCAAAATTTTGTATTATTAAATCGAATTACAATTAATTAAAATGAGATGCAAAGCAAGAAAATTGGCGTCACGATTACAAGGGCTGTTGAGCTTATCTTGAAGATTTGAAATTGAGGATCCCTCAATTTTTAATGTGTATAATTTTTAAAGGACATAATTGTTTTTTTAAAAAGTTTAATTTTGAAGATTTATAATTCATAATTCTTCAATTTTAAAGATTTAAAAATAAAAATGCTCAAATTGGTATGATTTTGAAGACCGAAATCCAAGTTTTCAATTCTAAATCTTCCAGATTGAAAAAATTGTCAAAGTAAAGCTTTAAAATTAAAAACTCTTAAATTTTAAAGACGTATAAATAAAAATTCTTAAATTTGTATGATTTTGAAGATCAAAAGTTAATTTTTCAATCCTAATTCTTCCAAATTGAAGAAATTGCGAATGTAAATCTTCAAAATTGCAGCTTTCTGAACTGTAAATTTTAAAGATTTATAAAAGAAAATTTTGTAATTTAGGTGATTTTGAAGAGGAAAAGTCAAATTTTCATTTCTAAATGTTCCACATTGAAGAAACTTTTGATGTGTAACATAAGAATGATAGAATTTTCAATTTTAAAAGTTGAAACTTGCATAATTTTTAATTGTAAATTAGAAAAATGAAAACACTTCAGTTTTAAAGATTTACAATTCAAAGATGTTGAATAGTTAACATTTTAAATTCTTGAATTTTGAAAATGTAGAATTGAAAATTATTTAATTTTCAAGATGAAAATGTTTAATTATGTTATTTTTAATTTTTAGTTATTTTTTAAGAACAAAAAATTTCAGCAATTACTTCATTAAGGAAGTTTTTTAAGAGTGTTTTCACAGTTTTTACAAATTCAACATAAGACCCAAAAATACAAATTTTATAATTGCACTAGGAATAATGTAATTAACTAATTATTTTTGAATTTCCATTATTATGAAATGCATCCGCATAAATTGAATTCAAATAAATTTAGTATTATAATTGATAGTAATGAAATTATTTTTGTTAATGTAAACTTAAAGAAATAAATGAAGTAAATAAATTACTAATATGTTTATCAAGAAGTTTTCTTGTTACTGAATAACGTGAAAATAGTTTTTTTGTCGGGTTTCAAAACCGACTTAAACCGAAACCCATGTTTCGTTTCATTCGCTAATAATTTAACTTCTGGGTAATTTAAAAATTGCTCAGTTAAACAAAAACTTAATCCATCAAGTTTTAATGTTTCTAAATAAAAAATATAAGGAAAAATACATTCAAAATGAAATTTATTTTGAAACGAAGAAGAATTTTCATTGGAACATAAAACTATTTCCTTGACTGAGATCCAATGAAAATTTTTCTTTGATTTAAGGAAATCTTCTCTGAACCAATCTTATTTCTGAGTGTGGTTTTATATTTTTTAATCAGAAATATTCAAACTGTTCAATTTATAAATTTAAAGTTTAAAATTTTGCAGTTGAACGAAATTTAATTTAAAATTGTTCAATTGAAAAGTGTTGAAAGCTTCCATTTTATACATGGAAATTATGAAGTCTTGAAATCAAGCATTTCAGAATTAAAATTCTTGTAAGCTTCAATTTGAAAAGTTTTAAATTCAAAATAATTCGACTTTGAGTGGTTAGATTTAACTAAATCAAAAATGATTTTTTTCCCAAAATTCAGTTTAAAAATGTGTTTTCGAAAAATCCGAAAAGTTATTGATTTTTTTCAAACCAATTTCTTCAGAACTATGTCTTATTATAAATAATTTTAAAAAATACATCCTAATATTATTAAAATCGCCAAAGTTATGAGAGTTAAATAAAAATCACAAAGATTTGCAAGTTTGAATATCTTCTAAGTTTTTTTAATTTTTCAGAAATTATTCTAGGTGTTTTCTTTAAACACCTAACGATTGCAAAATAGATGAAGGATAGAACTGAACAGAGATTATGTTTTAATTTAAAAAAAATATATATTTTTTTTATCAGTAGATAAATTTTGATTCCTTATTCCCATGAATTTTGTTGGCCAGTGTATTCTTTTCAGTACAAAACTCTGAGTTCTTCAAAGTATTTGTCTAAAAGGAACCCTTACGAAGTTGTCCGCCTCCGATTTTGATGAATTTGAAATTTATTGTAGAGCATCAAAAAGTAAGAGATTCTTATTGTTTTTATCTACGAAAAAATAATTGAAAGGGGTGGAAATCACCCTTCGAAAAAGGGGGTGTCACTCAAGGATTTGATTGTTTCATGTACAATAACACCATATTTTTAGCGAAACCAATTGTAAGAATTTCATTATAAAAAGGGATGAAAAATTAAATTTCCGCACATTGATAAAACGTGTATGGAGATAAATCACCCCCAAACATGTTTACAATTATACAAAAAAAGTCCAGTAAAACTACATTCAAGCCAAAAAAATAGAAAAAAATATATGTTATACATCTACATGAAAGTAAGTTTACGTGTTTTACAATTTCCGGTAAATGAATTAATTTTGTTCGTAAATACTGCATATTACGTCAAAAGTATAATAAAGAATCTCAAGGGTAGTTACCCCCTGAAATATAATTTTTTCCGGAAATCGCAAAATACGTAAACTTATTTTTGTACAGAAATAAAAAAGTTTTATTCTTTCGGTTCTTTTTCTTGAATTTAGATTTATTTTACCATTTGTTCCATTATTGTAATATTTGGGGGTGGTTTACCTCTGTTAACAATTTCTAATAGATTTAGAAAATGCTATTTTTCTTTCCTACCAATTGGTTTTGCGCGCAAAAATGTCATATTATTACACAAAATATTATGTAGATGTATAACATATATATATATATCAAAATTTTTGGCTTGAATTTAGGTTTATTGGACCACTTATTATATATTTTTTTATCAGAATGAGGAAATTTAACTTTTCATCCCTTATTATAGGGAAAAATTTTTAATATTGGTTTCCTTAAAAAATATGTTGTTCTTGTGCATAAAACAATCAACTCGTTGCGTGACAGCCCCATTTTTTAAGGGTGATTTCAACCCCTTAAATCATTTTTCCGCAGATAAAAAAAGGACGTGTCTCTTAATTTTTCATGATGTACAACATATTTCAGTTTCATCCAAATCGGAGGCGGACACTTCGTAAGCGTTACAAGTAAGATAGAAAGAAATAATTTGAAAAACAAACAAAATAAGTATTTAAAAATCCTAATTTTTTGGTTTTGTTTCCTTAGACGTTGAAGTTTGTTTCTCATTTATTTTTACTAGTTGAAGGCTCTCAGATGTTCAAATAAAATTTGTAATTTCAGCTGAAAAAAAAAGATTATAGTATAAAAAACAGAAATAAAAAAACAATTATTTACGAGAATAACAAAATTATGAAGATAACAATTTCTTGAAATGCGCAGTTTCCTAACGTGTAAAATAAAACTATAAAAGACGAATTTTCAACCATTTGATTTTAAGTTTTAATTTTAAGATATTTTTTGAACTAAAAATTGAAGTCAAATTTTCAGTTTAAAAAATCAATTATCGACAAAAAAAAAACACTTTTCAACCAGTTGAATTCAACAAAAAAAGGCGAACTTTGAACTAAGTAGTTGAATTCGCGAACAAAAAGATGAATTTTCCACAAACGAGTTTAATTTGTTAACCAAAAATACGAGTTCTCAACCAAATAAATGAATTTTTTAACAAATAGTTGAATTTTCAACTTATAAATGATACATTTTCAACCAAAAATGGAATAGGTAAATATTCGTATAAAAAAATTAATTTTTTTAATTAACCGATGAATCTGTGAGAAAATAGTTAAATTTATAATCAAAAGATGTATTTTCCACCAAAGAAATTAATGTTCTGGCATAAAAGACGAATTTGCAACAAAATACATCAATTTTGAACAAAATTGTTGAATTTTGAATTCAAAAAGATCAATTATCTATAAGGCAGTTGAATTTACAACCCAAAAATATGATTTTTCAACAAAAAATTTAATTTTCTACCAAGTAGTTAAATTTTCCACCAAATAGACAAATTTCCATAAAAATAGTTTAATTTTAATCAAACAGTTGAATTTTGAACGAAAAACATGAATTTTCAGATAAAAAGTTAATTTTCAACCGAATAGATTGATTTTCTACCAACTAGTTGTATATTCAACTTATGAATGATAAATATCCAATCAAAAATAGGTATTTTCAAAAAGGTGCCTTTTTGGCTGTATATTCTTCTTCGATTCACAATGCCTAGTAAAGTTCTGAATTTTTAACGAATCTGAAAAGGAGTGATACAAATTTTATTTTCAAGGGTAAATTATAATAAATTGCTAACGATTTTTTTTCGTAATTTATTCGTCTGAATTTTACATTAAAAATATACCTAGAATAAATTGTAAGATCTTGTCTAAAAAAAGTGATTACGAATTTCTGCACCATCAATATTGTAAATAAACATTTCCAAATAAGTAATTTTATTTCATGATAAAATTTATTACTAAATGTTTCTAAAGATTATTTATAAAAGAGAAAATTTTAATTGTAAATGATTTTTTAATATTTGGTAGTAATTCTGTTATTAACAGAATTAAACAATTGAAAAAAATTAAACAATTCTGTTCTTAAAATTTAATTTTTAAATTTTGTAAGAGAAATATTACCGGTTCTGATAATAAGATTTCTGAGACAATATTGAATGATTTAGCTTTTTATTTTACAAGACTTATTTTAAGATATGAAGATTTTAGAAAAACGGAATTGTTGAAAAACATATGTAGAAGTTATTTAGAAGTTTTGAAAATATTTAAAAAAAATTGAAATCTTGAGAAGATTAAAAAAAAATAGAATAGACTAATAGAATTTTCTTAAGATTCCTGAGTAAATATCAAATTATTTTTAATTTTTAAAAATCAATTCTAAAAGAAAATTAAAAAACATTTCCTAAAATCTCGAAAAAGTATGTACAAAATTATAAAGAAAATATTTGCTATTTTGCAAGATTACAACATGTTATAAAAAAAATCGAGTAAGTTTGAGAGGTTTAAAAATTAAAGTCTTTAACGATTTCCTATTTTTTGTTTAAATGTAGATTTGTTATGATTTTAAAAAATAAGGTTTTTAAGGAATTTTGAAAGGTTTCAAGAGAATGAAAAGATTTTCTTTATATTCTAGGTACATTCAAAATAATTTGTTATTTTGTCAAATGAACTTTAAGAAAATATTTAAAAATATTTCCAAAATCAAAAGAGAAGAATCTGAAAGATTTTAAGGCATTTTTTGAATTAAAAAAAAAATTGTGAGAAAAGTTCGAATAATTTTAAGAGATGTGTGGAAATTTTTTTGAATACATTTTTTGGGTAACATCCTGAATAACAACATATATTGTATTGGGAATGATCAAAAGGGTACTCCGTAATTTAAAAAAATTTGTTCTCAATAATATTTGTTTTTAATTGTTTGATTTCAATATGTATGCGTTTTTAGTGCTTGAAGATATTTTTTATTTAAAAATAAATACATTGAAATATCGTGTACATTTTTCGAGAAGAATCGATTTGAAAAGAAAATGTATGCTTCTCATGTTTCACTTTATATTTTTCAAAAGTTGAAACTGTTTTTATTGACAAATTCACGTCTTATTTATGAGCTCAATTAAAGTTATTTTCGACATATTACCTGAATTTAACAACAAAAACCAATGAAATTGTGAAAAATAAAAAGTAAAATATGGAATGTGAAATTATGCAAAGTCACCTAGGCAAAGTCTGTCAGAGCCTCCCCACCACTTTTTCACCACGTTTGGTTCTAGCCTTCAACTTTCGTTTATCATCAATTCAATTCGGTTCAAAATTTTGTTCAGCAAAATGCAACTACTTGAAAAATTTGTGTTTAGTTTTTATTTTTCCGTTCAGGGGGGGGGGGCTAACAATTTTTAGTGGGTGCTAGATTGACTTCCTCAAAGTTTGAACCAAAAAAAAACTCAGTTCAGACAAGACGGTCAAAGATCAAAATTACAAAAAATTGATTTTTCTTCATTATTTTCAGACAATCATTTTTTTTCTTTTGCGGGTGAACAGTAAAAGTTTAATTAATTAAACGGCATACTTTAAGTGATCTACTAAACTTTATTTGAAATTTGCGAGACATTTCTTTTTCTTTTCATAAATTTTCGAAATTGAGTAAAAAATGTTATTGACTATATTTGAATATTTTTATTTATTAATGTGTCAGGTTTAAGATGGTTATTACGATTATATTATTATTATATATTATGACCTTAATTATAGACCTTGCAGTCCCTTGAAAACAAAAATTCATCATAACAAGGTTTTTACAAAGCATTTACAGCAAAAATATTCATTAAAAAAAGGTGAAAATTTATCAAAAATGTTAGTTATTGTCATATTGTATATTGCCAGACCAACTCACTTATTTTGACATTTTTCTTTGGTTATAGGAATGTTCAGATTCTTGATATTTAGGTCAATTAAGTTGATCATTTTCCTAACCAGATGGAATTTGGTCAGGGTGTCTAGCATCCAGGAACCCATACCTGGGAAACCTGGAAAAGTTCTTGAATTTTGCTCATCGTCTTGGAATTTTTATTCCCTTAAAGAAAAAAAAAGTTTCTAAACTTGTTCTCTGCTGAACCGTTTTTTGGTAGGTTCATGTATGTAATAATTCATAAATCCGCCATTTTTCATTTGATTTCTAATTTTTCTTTAGTTTGAAAGTAGAAAGACATATAGCAGATTTTTTTTCAATTTTAAACTAATTTTTTAACCGATAATAGAATGTTTCCGTTTTTGTTTGAAAATTGATCTTTTTTAGTTGAAAATTCGGCTTTATTGGTAGAAAACTAATCTTTTAGGTTAAACTTCCCCTTTGGTTAACACCGCAAGTGTTTGGTTCAAAATAAACTTTTTTGTTGAAAATTCTTCTTCTCTTTGGTTGAAAATTTAACTCTTTTTTTTAAATTTTGTTAGAGAAAATTTGTCTTTTTTATTTTAAAATCAAACCGCTCATTTGAAAATTCATGTATTTTATTAAAAAGTCCTCCTTTCTGGTTGAAAACTGAACTGTTTAGTTGAAAATGTAACTATTTTGTAGACATTTTTTTAGGCAAAAATGGTTGTTTTTTTTATTTGAAAATTCAACTATTTATTTCAAAATTCATGTATTTGGTTAAAAAGGTGTATTTTTTATAAAACATTCACCTTACTCGTTGAAAATTCGTTGTTTTGTTCGAGAATTCAATTGCGTAGATTGAAAATTCAACTATTTGGTTGACATATCAAATATTACGTTGAAAATGTAATTATTTTGTCGAGCTTCTTTTTTTTGTACGAATTATCAACTATTATATTTTTCGTTGAAAATTCATCTTTCTCAGTAGAAAATTCCAGGATTAGGTTAAAAATTAAACTATTGTTTCGAAAATTCAGGTATTTTGTTTAAAAGTCAAGGCTTTGTGGTCGAAAATTGAACTCTTTTGTTCAAAATTACATTTTTTGTTGAAAATTCATCTCTTTGGTTGAAAATTAAACTGTATTATTGAAAATTTATTTTCTTCACTTGAAAATTATCTTTTTTATTTGAAAATCAATCAATCATCGTTTTTGGTCAAAAACTCAACAGCTTCGTGGAAAATGAAATTTTTTGTTGAAAATACATCTCTTTGGTTCAAAATTTAACTGTTTTCTTAAAGTTTTATTTTTTTAATGATAATTTATCTTTTTTATTTAAAAATTCAACTATTCTTAAAAAAATTCATGTATTTTGTTAAAAAAGATGGTCTTTTTTTGGTAGAAAATTAATTTTCTTGGTTGAAAATTTATCGCTTTGTTTAAAAATTCAACTATTTGGTTTAGAAATCAACTATTTTGTTGAAAATTTAATTATTTTGTTAAAAATTTAACTGTTTGACTAAAAATTTAACTATTTTTGGCTGAAGTTTGATATTTTTTGTTTTAAAATTCGACTATTGGATTGAAAATTCATTATTTTTCGTTAATAATTAAACTGTCTTATAAAAAATTTAATTATTTGGTTGAAAATGCAACTGTATTTGTTTGAGTTTAATCTCTTTTGTTTGAAAATTCGAACATTGGGCAGAAAATTCACCTTTGGAGGTTAAAAATTTGATTAAAAATTTAATTATTTTGTTAAAAATAAACTGTTTTGTTAGAAAGCCATCTTTTTTGGTCGAAAATTCAACTTTTGTGTTGAAAATTCGTCCATCTAGATTGAAAATTCATCTTGTACTGTAAAAGAGTCCATTTATGTATTAAAACGGATAAATAAATTTTTAAATCAAAATTTTTTTTAGGTTGAAACGTTTTTTATACGGTTTCATATTTTTCACTATCAGACCTGAGTACTGCATCAGCGAAAAACGAGCGAAAATTTTACTACAACTTTCGCTCTAGTTGACAATTCATCTGCTCACTTTGATTCTATCAGCAGCAAAAAAATAAATGGATTTAAATAAATGTCAATTAATTGTTGTTAAATTAAAAAAAAATCGGCAATAAATAAGAAACTTTGAAATATTTCCGATGGTTGGTTCTTGATTTCCCATCATGATAAAATGAAAAATCACCAAAAAATGGTTACTTGATAATAAAATAAAATTTTAGGGATGTGTGAATATAAATGAACAAACATTTTAGCACATTTTCTGTTTTACAAAGTCATCAGTAAAAAATTTCGTTCATTTGAGCGTTCAGAACTTCAAGCACATGAAAATTCGCACATGACACTTTTTTTATTTCCACTAGATCTTCAATTTCTACAATGTTTCGTGAAAAGTAGTTTTTCACTGAAAAAAATGTATCTGGAAAAATCATAAGAATTTCGCAAAATAATTTTAACAAAATGTAGATATTTAAAAATTTCGAACAAAAAATTTAAAAGCTTTTTAAAATTTTTGCAAGATTTCAAGAGAATAAAAAAATGTTCTAAGATTGCCAGAATGCTAGTCTAACAAAAAGGATGCTCAATATTACATAAATGAGAAAGTATAAACATTATTTTTTCGAATTTATCCTTATGTTTTTTTTTATAATTATAATATGAAAGGATGAGACTTTTTAAGAATATTTGTTTACATTTTTAACTTTATTCAAGCTGAATTCTTCACGAATTCATATCTTTCTACACATACATTTAAAAACGTTTATTTTTAAAGTGAATAAAGTGAGATTAAATAGATGAATTTAGTAAATAATTCTTGTTTTTCCATTTAAAGGCAGTAGCTTGTAAATACTTCATATTTTTCGAGGTGATGTGACCTACTTACAAGATTCACAACATCTTGTTTTTGTTTCATTAAAGCTGAAAATCTAATCAGGGTGGCCGTCTTCATGCAATAAAAAAATGTGTTTTTCCGGCTTTGTACAAATTTTGCATGGTCATTGAAATTAAAAATTTTTTTCAATTGAAGAAATAAAAACTGATGTGTAAACTAAAGCACTCAAAGTCGATCCGATTCGTTTTTCTATAATTTATCCCTGTAATTGTTGTATTTTTATTACTTGAAGGCTCTCAGATGTTCAAAAAAAAAAAAATTTAATTTCAGCTTAAAAAAATATTACAGTGTAAAAAACAAAAATTAAAAAATGATTTTTATGAAAATAGCAAAAGTATGAAGATAACGATTTCTTCAAATACGCAGTTCAATAACATTTAAAATCAAGCTATATAACAATCAACTAATATATATTACTTTTCTGCATATTATTTTCGATTTCCAAAATTAGTTTTCTACAACCAACTTAACATATTTATTTCTAAAACACTGTTTTTTGTCTTTTATTACATATTTCAAAACTAACTGAAATTAATCAAAATTCCTATGTATTTCTTGCAGGCTTCACAGTCTTTCCATTTTTTTCTCTCGTTTTATTACTTAAATTCAAACTGAGTTAATGAAACCTAATAAGAAAAACCAACATTTTTTGGTTGAAAATTTATTCTTTTTGGTCGACTGTTTTGTGATTTGGTAAACATTTTAATCATTTTGTTAAAAATTTATATTTTCGGGTTAAAGGTTTTACTGTTTAGCAAAATATTAGTTTTTTTTTCACTTGTATATTCTACAATTTGTTTCACATTTTTTCATTCTTGACTGAAAAATCTTGTTTGGTTGAAAAATATACTGTTTTTTGTATATTATTGTTTTTTATCAATTCAACTGTCAGTTCCAACATTTTTTTTCTTGAACATTCATTATTTTGGTTGAAGATTCATCACCTTTGTTGAAAATTCATCTCTTTGACTGAAAATTCGTCTTTTTTTATAGAAACTCATCTTCTCGGTTGAAAATTCATATGTTGGTTGAAAATTCAACTACTTGGTTAAAAGTTGAACTATTTTGTTAAAAAATGATTTTTTCGATGAAGACTTATAATTTTAGGCAAAAATTCATCTTTTGAATTGAAAACTGGTATTTTTTGATAGAAACTTATACCTTCTTGCAGGATAATATAACTCGCCGAGCACACGAATTTCCATAAAACTATTGTCCAAGTTGGTCAAAAATGGAAATCGCAAATTTCCATTAACAAAAAATATGTTCTGAAAAATTTCACGTAGCGAGGAAGCTTTTCATTTTACGAGTCTCAACAAAAAAAAACATATATCCATGGTCTTCAACATTTGGTCAAGTTTTAAGCCAAATTTGACATCGATCCGATGGAAATTGTAGGAGTGACGGATTTTTAAGGCGGGATTCTACTTTCGAACGCGCGAAAAATATTCTATTTTTGTAATTTTTTTTTTAAACCTTAAGAAAGATATTGATGTAGGGTTTGTTATGCTCAATAAATATACTCTTAAAATACATTTTAAAAACTTTTTACTTAATTTTATGCGCTCCATATACATCTAAATGGCACTGGAACGCGTTTTTCTCGAAACCATGTTTTTTACCGTTTGTTAAAAAAATCTCCGAAACTACCGAATCGATTGGTCTGAAATTTTTACCGCATTTTCTATACATATACATCAACCGGTAATAGCAGATTTTGTCATTTACATGCAAAAAAAAATTGGCGGCAGTTCGAAAAAAAATCTAATTTTTTTGCTTATTTTTTGCAGAAAAATAATAGGAAAAATAAAAATTTGCATATAAATTTGCTACCACCGGTTGATGTATATGTTTAGAATAATAATATTTTTGTAACAAATTTACAAAAATAGCATTTTTTTTGCGCGTTCGAAAGTAGAATCCTTCGGCGCGCACGGCCGGAGAATCCCGGCGCGCATTGGGGAAAAAATTACTTTTTCGGCTTAAAATAACGTACAGCCCACAAATATTGGCCGATTCGGATAAAACAATTTTTTTAAAAAAAGCTGATAAGATTTCTAAGATTTTTTTTCTAAATTAACAATATGACGAAAAAAATGGCCATTTTTTCTATTTGACGTTCCCGGTGCTCGTCAATAACAGGAAAATTGTTGAAATCGCCTAAGTTTCATAGAGTAACATTATTTAAAGATGTTCCAATATTATATAATAAACAAAAATTTTTTTTATAAACAACTTATTTGCTGAAAGAAAGTTTTCTACGTTTTTCCATAATTGTACGTTTTTTAAAGTTATCATGCAAGAAATTTGGATAAACACAGTATGATGAAGAAATTTTTTCTTGAGATTATTATTATTAATAACATAAACAAATTTAATTAAAAAATGCAATAATCAGGCATTTTTCGATAGAAAGATTAGTTTTTTTCTATGTCAATTTTTTCAACTAGGAACTTAATGATAATTTCAGCAAAATTCATAATTTGTTGATTAATATTTAAACAAATTCAATAAACAAATGCATTATTCGGGCATTTGTCTGCAGAAAAATTATTTTGTTTTTAAATGAGTCTTTTCAGTTGGGAACTTCATGACAATTTCAGCAACATTGATAATTAGTTGATCAATTTTATGATTTTTCAAACAAATTTAATCAACAAATGTATTTATCAGGCATTTGCGTACAGAAAAATTAGTTTTTTTCGATTTTGACTTTTTTTATTAGGAAGTTCATAATAATTTCAGCAAAATTCAGAATTTTTTATCAATTTTATGATTTTTAAACAAATTTAATAAACAAATGCATTTCTGGGGCAATATAACTTGAAAAAACGTAAAATTATGGAAAATCGTAGAAAACATTGTTGAAATCGCCTAAGTTTTATAGGGTAACAATAGTTAAAGATGTTCCAATATTATATAATAAACAAACAAACATTTTACGAACAAATTATTGGCTGAAAGAGTGTTCTCTACGATTTTCCATAATTTTACGTTTTTTTACTTTATATTGCGAGAAATTTGGATAAAAACAATATAATTCCCATAATATAGTTCCCAATTAAAATGACTGACATCGCAAAAAACGAATTTCTCCGTCCACAGATGACCAAGTTATGCATTTGTTTGTTAAATTTGCTTTAAAAAATTATAAAATTCATCAACTAACTATGAATGTTGCTAAAATTGTCATGAAGTTCCCAACTGAAAGGACTGACATTGAAAAAACGAATTTTTCTGCCGACAAATGCCCGAATAATGGATTTTTTTAGTAAATTTGTTTAAAAAATCATGAGATTATTAAAGAAATGATGAATTTTGCTAAAATTATCATAAAGTTCCTAGTTTAAAAAATTGACATAAAAAAAAACTAATCTTTCTTCCGAAAAATGCCTGATCAATGCATTTTTTTACTAAATTTGTTTATAATATTAACAATAATAATCTCAAGAAGAATTGCCTTTATCATTATATTGCTTTTATATAAATGTCTTGCATTATAACTTTAAAAAAACGTAAAATTATCGAAAATCGTACAAAACATTCTTTCACCAAATAATTTGTTTATAAATTTTTGTTTTGTTTTTCATATAATATTAGAACATCTTTAACTAATGTTACTCTTTGAAACTTAGGCGATTTCAATAATTTTTCTGTTATTGAGGAGCACCAGGAACGTCAAATAGAAAAAATTGCCATTTTTTTCGTCATATTTGTTAATTTCTAAAAAAATGAAAGTCTAATTTAAAAATGAGGCTCTATTTATGAATTATTTACATTGTTTCCTGAAAAATAACTTACAATCAGCTGATTTTTTAAATTAATTTGAGCATCGGAATCCTTTGGCTCTGTGCAATTATGATCTTTAGATTATGTTGAAAAAATATATCTGAACGAAATTTTTTTGAGTATCGGAATGTTAAAATATTATTTCAATTTGTTTGTTTTGAAATTCATTTATAATAAACGTTCTAAATTTAAAAATGGTCTATTTTTAAGCTGTAAACTCCCTTAGAAATCTTATCAGCTTTTTTCATTTTTTTTTGGGTCCAAATCGGTCAATATTAGTGGGCTGTATGTTATTTAAAAAAAAGTCATTTTTTCCCACTGTGCGCCGGGATTCTCCGGCCGAGCGCGCCGACGCTTTTCTTCAAAAATCCGTCACTCCTACAATTTTCATCGGATCGATGTCAAATTTGGCTTAAAACTTGGCCAAATGTTGGCGAGCATGGAGACATGTTTCTTTTTGGCGAGACTAGTAAAATGAAAAAATTCCTTGCTACGTGAAATGTTAAAAACACGGTTTTTCGGTCCGATCGATACATCGATCGCTAATATTAAACCATAGATCGCTACGATATTTTGATCCATGTCGTTGTCTTCTGTAAGGAGTCGTGAACTCAGTTTAAATTTCAAGTGATTTGGTCAATTAATTTCCGAGAAACCGCAGTTTAAGTTTTATGAAACATTGATTTTATTGCGTTTTTTTCTGGCGAAAAAAAGTAGTTTTCATTTTTTATTTTCAAAACTAATTTTTTTTTTAAAAAATGCCTAATAGAATAAAATGCGCCTTGATAAGCCGCGTCGATTCATATTTTTCGTTAATAGAAATTTGCGTTTTCCATTTTTGACCAACTTGGACAATAGTTTTAGCGCATTTCGCGAGCTCTGCGAGTTAAATTATTCGGCCCTTCAGTTTATGTTGAAAATTCAACTATTTTGTTCAAAGTTCATCCCTTTTGCTTAAAAGTTTAATTTTTTGATTGTTTAGTTGATAATCAATTTTGTTGTTGTTGACAATTCATCTTTGCAAATCGAAAACTTAACTATGTGGTTACAAATTCAACTATTTTGTTAAATAGGCATATTTTTTGTTCGAAAATTCAACTGCTTTGTTGAAAATTCGTCTTTTTGGATTGAAATTCCTTTTTTTTTTTAAATTGAAAATTCATCTTTTTTGTTAGAAAAGTTCTCAGTTGAAAATTTGACTCTCTTCTAAAAAATTCTATTTGATAAAAATGCAATTCTGTGTGCTTGAATTTAATTCCTTTTTAGTTGGAAGTTCGACCAATTGGTTGAAATTTCGTCTTTGTAGGTTCACTGTTAAAAATTTCCTAAAATTTCAGTCAGTTTTCACTGACTTATGTCACTGAAATTTCATAAATTTGGCTTTGAAAATCAATTTGAGACCATATTCATTAATCTTCAGTAACAAGAAACTTGATTTTGAAGCAAAAGTTATTGAAATTTCATAAAATTGACTCTGAAACCTATTTCAATTGCTTGTACATAAAATATTATTGGTGGCTGAATGAATTTCACTGTGCTTTACGTAAATTTTATAAACATGCATTGAAAATGAAGTAACATTTTTTATTCAATTTAATAAACCTAAATGAAAATATGAAAAAAATGTAAAAATAATTCATGAAATTAAATTTAGAAGCTTTATATGTGATATATTTTTTATCGATCAATACATTTTTTACAATTACATGTACAAAATTGGTTTTACTTTGTCATTCCGAAAGAAGTATTTTGATTTCAGAGAACTGTTCTTAAAAAAGTTTCACTATTTACATTGAATAGCTATAGGATATTCATGAACATTTACAAAAAATGAAATGCACTATCTCTTAAGATAGTTTCAAAACTTACACCGAAATTGTAATAAGACTATTTAAATTTCACTGTTGTATGAAATTTCAATGACTTCTTCGCTAACCGTAGTGTAAAAGCTTCACTAACATTTTCATGAAATTTCATGAACTTACTTCTAACAATGTAGTCGAATTTTAAACCAAATAAAATTTTCTAACAAAAGAAATTAATTTTCAACAAAAAAGTTCACTTTCAACCAAGAAAGATTAATTCTTGACGAAAAATGTAATAAATGATATTTCAACCGAACGAAATAATAATTTTAAATAATAAACAGTTCAATTCAGCCAAAAAAGATCATTTTTCAACAAAATAGTTGAATCCTCAACTAAAACAGATTTATTTTGAACCAAAAAGATTAATTTTCAACCAAGAAGATTAATTTTCAACCAAATCAATGAATTTTTAACTAAAAAAATTCGATTTTCAACCAATGAACATGAAATTTATACCAAGAGCTGAATTTTCAAACCAAAAAGATGAGTTCTCAACGAAAAATATAATAGTTGATATTTCAACCAAACGAAATATTAATTTAAAATAGAAAACAGTTAAATTCAACCAAAAAGATGATTTTTAAACAAAATAGTTGAATCCTCAACCAAAACAGATTTATTTTCAACCAAAAAGATGAATTCTCAACCAAGAAGATTGATTTTCAACCAAAGAGTTTAATTTTCAAATAAAAAAGATCGATTTTCAACCAAACATTGCTAACATTTTTAAGATTCATTATTTTTAGTTGAAAATTTATCTCTTTGGTTGAAAATGTGAAAATTTTGTTGATTTTTTTTTGTTTGCTGAGAATTAATTTGTTTAACTAATAATGTAGCTATTTCATTTTTGGATGAAAGTTGAACTACACACTTCGTTAAAAATTAATTTTTTGGTTAAAGATTCATCTCGTTGCTTGAAAATTGAACTATTCCATTTTTAGAAAATTAATCTTCTGGATTAAAAAATCATCTTTTGGGTTGAACTCTTTTGTTGAAAATACATTTTTTTTTAAATTCATCATTTCAGTTGAAAATTTATCTGTGGTTGAACATGTAACTATTATGTCGAAAATTCATTTTTTTGTTGGGATTTAATTTTTTTAACTAACAACGTAACTATTCAATTTTTGTTTGAAAGTTGATATTTTTGATTGAAAAATGATCCTTT
>JAABKJ010001084.1:0-31688 GCA_011634705.1 Andricus grossulariae
GATATGTAACATCTTGCTAAATAAAGCGTGATTCAGAAAAAAGAATTCTTCCTCTGATCTCTCTAGTAGCTCAGTGGCTAGAGCACCTGACCGGAAATCAGTTGACCTGGTGTTCGAATCCCAGTGGAGTGAAAGAAGAAAATCTTTTTTCTGAATAAAATTTAATTAAAAAGGTTTTTAATATACGTTTCCATCTTGTCTAAAATGACGTTAGAAGTGTAATACTTGATATTTCCATAAAGAAATATCTTAATTTTGTATCAAAAAGAGTTGAATTATATAAAAAAATAACTATTGTCAACCAATTAGTTGAATCCTTAACGTAAAAAGGCTAATTTCCCAACAAAAAAATGTTGACAAAAGAGTTGAATCTTCAGCGAAGAAAGATTTTTCAATTAATAAAAAACTAAATATAAAACAAAAAAGCTAATAAAAATCTAATAAAATAATGTTTAATTTTCATATTAACAAGAGGAATTTCCTGCAAAATAGTTGATTTTTTAACTAGAAATTATGAATCTTTTGATAAAAGAGTTGAATTTTGAACCTAAAATTATGCGCTTTCTACTTAATAATTCAATTTTCAACCCGAAAAGACGAGTTAGAACAAAAATAATTGAATTTTTTAGAGAAAATAGTGTAATTTGCAGCCGAAGAAATAAATTTGTAACTATAATGATGAATCTTCAACGGAAGAATAAAATTTTTAAGAAATTTGTAGAATTTTTAACCCTAAAGCTGAATTGTTTACCAAGAATGAATGAAAATTTCCAACAAATTACATGAATTTGTATCACAAAAGAAGATAAGCTTTCAACTGAAAATAAAATAGTTAAAATATTAGAAAAATCAATTTTCAACCGAAACAAAACCCGAATTTTCAAGAAAATATTTGAGTTTTCACCTAAAACAGATAAATTCTCATCATTAAACAAAATAGTTGATTTTTCAGTACAATGATTAATTTTCAATCAAGTAGAATGAATTTTAAACGAAATGGTTAAATTTTCAACCACACAGATAAATTTTCAACCAAGAAGATTAAATTTTCGACAGGAAATGGAATAGATTAATTTTCAGTAAAAAAAATCATTCTCAACTAAAAAATATACTTCCCTACCAAAAAAATGAATTTTCAACCAAAAAGATGTATTTAAAAATATATATATTTTTACCAAAATACATTGATTTTCAACAAAATATTTGCATTTTCAAAGGAGTTTCCAATCTAATAGTTCAATTTTCATCCAAAGAAATTACTTTTTAATGAAAAAGATAAACTACTCACCAAGGATATTAATATTTTACATTGAAAAATGAATTTCCGACAAAATACCGGAATTTTGAACCAAATAAATGAATTTTCAACTGAGGAAAATGAATTTTTAATCAAACATGAAACTGTTAAATTTTCGATTTAAATCATTCATTTGCAAAAAAAAATAATTCTTCGCAAAATAACCAAATTAGGAACATAAAAAGGTGTTTCACCTGAAATGATGAATCATCAACAAAAGAAAATTGATTTTCAACTAATTAATTTCGCTTTTTTGAAAATTTTCATAATTTGAAACCAAAAACAGTTGAATTCAATCAAAAAAGAAGAATTTTTATCAAAATAGTTGAATCCTGCACCAAAGCCGATTAATTTTAAACCAAACGGTTGTGACTTTTAACCAAAAAGGATCCCATTTCTACCAAAATAGATGAAATGTTAACGCAAAGAGACCAGTTTTCAACCAAAAGGAATACATTTTCAACAGAATGGATAAATTCAAATCTAGAGAGTAATTTATTTGCAATTTTTTACTGTACTTCGCAATTACGCTTTGAGTTGAATCACTTAGATGGCTCACATTAAGTAACGAATAATCTATGTGTGTAACTGCATTTCAAATCTTATATTAATTTTGATACATTCCTACCTAATAACTTTTTCTCATGAAACTAGAAAAAAAAGATTTTTGAAAGCCTGGGTAAATGTATTTAACTTTTATTGAAAGTTTTTACGAAATAAAGGAGAACAGAGGAAATTAAGATAGGGGTTTTGACGGTCTTCTTTCGCCCCTCTTCTTTATGAATTTTCATTGCATTTTATCCAAACGTATAATAAATAAATTATTATAAATTAAGTTTCACAAAATCAAAATCTAATTAATCTTCAAAATAAAATGTATTGTAAATTCGCGTAAAAAATTACACCCTCCAAAGAAAAAAAGGAGAAAAACTTTCTGTCAGCTACGCACTTGTCATGTCAGCCAACACCTACCGAAAGTGATGATCCCTACTCCAGGCTCTTTAATAGACAATTGCCAAGAAAATGTATTGGAAAAAATGCAGGCAGCAGGAATTGAATCCAGACCTTCCGGAAACAAACTCGATACGCAACCGCCTGATCTAACCCGGACTTGAAAGACTCTTCCATCATGGTCCATGTAACGTGCGTGGATGGTTTGAAAGCCAATTTTCTCGAAAATTCAAACAAAATTTCGAGAGATATAGGTTCCCCTTGTCAGTTTTGTCAGTTTCCCTCACAAAGCCTCTGAAGGATTTGACCGAGTGTGTCGATCGGGTTAGGCATCAACCTTGACGTCCCAGATAAATAGAGATCGGCTCATGGATTACGGCCCAGCACAGGACAAAATTGCCTTTTCTGCATCCACGGCAAGGATTAGGTTGATTCATGGCTGTATCGCATGCAAGGCACAAAAATTCCCCTCATAAATTCCAATAAACTTCCCGACGTGACAATCCGTTTAGAGATAACTGCGGTCGCGGTTTTTGTTAGGTAGTTTTTATCTGACGGTGGTATTAACTTCGAGGTCCAGTAGGTTGGAGCGCACAAAAAGTGTGAAGGGAGAAGCAGGTGGAGATAGGAAGAATTGCAGTTTTGGACGTTTTTTTTAGTTTTGTGAGAGAACTTTAAAACCTTTTTTTATAGCTAGATTTTTTCCAGGGGAGGGGTTTTTCAGTTTTATTTAATTAAGGGAAAATGTGTTTTTTAGATACCATTTTCAGGTATGTGTTGAGGTGTTTATTAAAAATATGAACTTTTTTATTTTTCAGAGACTACTATTTGAATTTCTTCCCTTTGCTGAAATAATATGGAAATTTTTCATATTTATGCATACCAGGATGCCGAATACATATTTAGGCAATTTTTCAATTTGAAGACTTTTCCGAATTTGTATTTTGCCAAAAAAAAAAAATGATCAAAATATATATTTGTTTTCATCTTTTCTGTTTTTTAAAGAAATCGTATTGAGAATCTCAAGGTAATATATCCATTAAATTACTTTAAAACTGTATATTTATTATTGATTATTAAGAATACTTACCATATTCGAGATTAATCGCTAATTTAATATTGAATAATTTCTAGTTTTTGTATGCATTCGTTTTTTAAAACTAAAAGTTCGTAACCAAAGTGAGCGAATTCACAAAATATATCATATATATTCTTACTATTTTTTAAAATAATATTGCTAAACTTTTATTAGATTAAAAATTTTTTAAATTTAAATTTAAAATTTAAAATTTATTAGTCAAAAAATTGCAATTTTCTTTCCGTAAAACATTTTATGTTCAATAAAGCAGACCAAGATAACAAAACATTAGATTTTCGCTATTTAAGAATAGCGACAGAAAGACCTTTTTTGGTTGAAGGTTTAACTACTTGGTTGGAAATGACACTAGTTTGTTAAGAATTCCTTTCTTTTGTGATGATTCATAATTTTATTTGAAACCCCTTTTTTAATTCAAAACCTAAATATTTTCTTGAAATTTTTTTGTCATTAAAAATTAATTTTTTAACTGAAAATTTAACTATTCCATGTTTGTTTGAACATTTATCTTCTTCAGTTAAAAACTCAGTTATTTAGTGAACTATGTCTTTATTTTTTTGAAACTTTGTCTTTTGTGGTACAATATTCATCTTTTTAGTAAATAATTCCCATTTTTGGTAGAAAATTCATTACTTTGGTTGAAAAATAAACTATCAGGTTGAAAATTCAAAATTTAGCTGAAAATTCATCTATTTTTCTTAAATTAATCTTTTCGGATGAAGATTCATTTCTTTAGTTAAAAATTAGTTTTTTATTGACAATTAATTTTTTCGCTGAAAATTAATTTTTTAGCTGAAAATTTACCTATTTCATTTTTTGTCGAAAATTAATTTTTTTAATAGAAACTTAATCTTCACTTTTTGGTTCAACATTCATTATTTTAGTAACAAATTAATTTTATTGCTGAAGAACTGAATTTTTTAAACCAAAAATTAAACTATTCTGTGCTTGGTTTGACATTCATCTTCATTTGAAAATTCAGCCATCTGGTTGAAAATTTCTGTATTTTGCTGAAATTTTGTCTCTTGTGATAGAATATTAATCTTTTCAGTGACTAATATACATTTTTTGTTACAAATTAAACTATTAGGTTTTAAACTATGCTTTGAAGAAAAATAAGGTTTTTTTATTGACCATTAATTTGTTGAACTAAAAATTTAACTATTCCATTTTTGTCGAAACATTATCTTTTGTGATAGAAATTTAATCTTTTTGGTTGAAAATTCAACTGTTTGGTTAAAAATTCAATTATTTTGTTAAAAATTCATCTATTTCGTTCAAAATTTGTCTTTTTTGTAAAATACTATTTGTTTTTCACCGAAAATGTAGCTATTCCCTTCTCGTCTTTTTTGGGTTGAAAATTCAATTTTTTGATAGAAAATGCATATTTTTGGATTGTAAATTCAACTTTGTTGTCAACGATTATCTTTTTTTTTGGTTTGAAAATAAGTCTGTTTTGGTTAAGGATTCAAATTATTTGTTGAAAATTCTTATTTTTTGACCTACTTCAACTGTTTTTAAATTAAAAATTAAAACATCTTTGGATGTAAATATCAACTATTACACTTTTTACTGAGAGTTAATTTTTTTATCAAAAATTTATCACGTCAGTTGAAAATTTAACTATTTTGTACATATTTTTTTAGGAGAGAAAATTTTTATATTGTAAGCACGATAATAGCTGCAACATTTTGCATTTGTTTAATAAAATTTAGGGCTTTTTTCACAATAAATGAAAAAATACTTTCCAGGGAAAAGAAGTTTTAAGCCTTTAATTAGAATTTTTCATGTCAAAAACTAAGAAAGTTCATTTGCAAATCTACGACGGCTTAGCGGAACCTCTAAAAAATTTTTTTCAAATAAAAGAAAATGTATATGAGCATTTTTTCACCAAAAGGAAGAAACTTAGGAGGTAGCGTTTGCAAAATTCAAATTTGTATTGGACACCCTAGTATGTATAATAAAATTACTTATGGGAAGTTTTCATGCTGAATTTAGACAAGGGAACACGTAATTGCAGTGAAAACTTCAGAGAGAATTTCAATATGGATTTTCCACAGAAAATTTACATATTTTCTTATGGAATTCCACTAATATTTCGACATCAAATTTTCATTAACATAGAGATTTCTCGCAGAGAATTTCTGATATGAAATTTCCATAAAGAATTTGCATATGGGATTCACAAAAACTATTTGCAATATTTAGATTGATAAAATAAAAATTAAAGATTAAAATATTACTTCTGAATAATAAAGACAAATTATTTTTATACAGTAGTTGATAAAATACGCGATATTTATTAACAGCTGTAACTGTAACTTTATTATAATTTTTCTATCAAAGATTTGTCATTTTTTTCATTTAGGTAAAAAAATTATATTAAAAACGACCAAAATAAATAAAAAGTGCTGCTAGTAATAAAAATTTTCTACTTTATTACGCATTTTATGAAAAAGCTATTTCCTTATTGAATTTAAGCAGGCTCTTATCAAATTATAAAAGCTGATTAATAAAACCATTATTTGAATTTGCAAGTACTGAATAATATCATCTGGTAATAATTTAATGAATTTGATACTTTGTACCAAATTTTATGAGTTTGAAAATATATAATTTATAATTTAAAATCAGTTTTATGCAAAATTATAATGTTTTTATATATTCTAATTACTTTTTTTTGTAATAAACATGAAATTCGTCTTTTTCAGAAAGGCCCAGACAGATTGTTTATGGTCTTCAAATCTCTGTGCGACTATAGACTACCATAATCAGTTGGAAAACTCCATACGCAAAGACCTTCCAATTAATGTTAGTTTGGGCCCACCATGCGCCTACAATTTTTTTGAATTCTCTTGAATTCATCTTGTATTATTTCGAATTCTCTTGAATTTTTTTGGTACAGAAACTCAATATCTCGGTAGTAATTTTTTATTTTTTATTTAAATTGCAGATTTCGTTTTTGATCGCAATACGCAGCCGAGCCTGTTTCAATTTGTATGTCAGTGTCACATAAGATTTTCAGCTTTCAAATCTGTTTCCTCCAAAGTGGATAACAATTTTTAATCAAATTTTTTTGGCCTCAATAATTTAGCAGCACTACCTTTTGGGAGCAGACTTTTTTATCTAAAAATGGTGGTTTAAATTTTACGGAATATTTTTTCGCTTTCCTGAAAAATTTGGATTTTGTTGGTTATGTATAGTTCTGTACCGCCACTCTTCATTCATAATTGGTTTGATATATGTAATTTTTTGAAAGAGGAAGCAATATCAATTAGTTTTCCAACAAGAATTCAATATAAATATGTATTTGAATTTGAAAAAAGTATAAAATATAATAGTTGAAATATATCTGAAAATGATTTTTTAAACCTTGAAGGTATATTTGGCTATTTTTGGTATTTATTTGGTATAAAATCCATTAAGGTTAGAAAAGAAGCCTCCAATCTTAACATTTATGAGAAATAATTCACGCTGAACAGAATATTTGTCATCACATATTTTTCTTCTTTAATGTAAGAACCTTGCCTCAATATTAAAAATAAATTTCACTATACTCTCACTATGACTGAATAATGTTTACAGGTATCTCTATTAAATTCTGATTTAGGCTCAATTGTAACGACGTAGTACATACGAGTACAACATACAAGTTACTTCATAACTTCCACTTGCTCTCAGAGTTGTGGAGGAATGCATCAAGGATCGTTTATCTAGTTATAAACAGCTTGTTTACTAAATCATCTCATGTTAATTAAATAAAGCCAAAAGCTTTGTTTATCAAATTAATTATTCAACGTTATACGTACATAGATAATTCAATAAGCAATACAAACAAATCTATGGGTGAACATCAAAAAGTTGAAATTATTCGATTTTGAATTGAAGGGTAAAAAGTATTTCAGATCAACATAAAAACTAGAAGATTTTTTTGAAGAGATTGGAATATAATATTCATTCATTAATATCAATAAACAGTTTATTATTTTTAAGAAAAACCCTCATTTCATCGACTCCTTCCAGACCATTTATTCAGAATTGTGTACATAAAAATGACGTTTCGGAATCAGACCGATTCCCTTATCAGATTATCTTTAAAATTTCGCAGATAATTAGTTAGTATTTTTGAACCATAAATGGATAGATGAAATCGACATTTAAAAAAAATGTAATAAAATAATCATTCTCAATATAACGGGAATGCTCATTTTTAAAAATAATTAGGACCTTTGCGATGACGAAGTGTGTAGAATCTAGATAAAATTTGATTATTCGAAGTTAAGAAATGTATATAATAGTTATATTAAAGAATTAAAAAATCAAAAAATAAATGTATGTGGATTGCGGAGTGTACACCCTCCATCTCCATCTCAAGACAGGCATCCCTATACATTTATTTTTTGACTTTTCAATTTTTTAACATAACTATTCTATAAATTTCTCAACTTCGGGTAATCAAAATATTATTTGAATTCTACACACTTCGTCATCACAAAGGTCCTCATTATTTAAAAAAATGAAGGAATTGGTCTGATTCCAAAACGCCATTTTTATATACAAAATTCTAAATAAATGGTATGGAAGAAGTCGATGACATAAGGTTTTTCCTTAACAATTACAAATTGTTATTACCCGGATGGTAAATCGAGAATATTTACATCCTGAAAGTTATTTTAATATTAATAAACAGGTTTTGAGAACATTTTTTAAGACCATAAGCCTATGCTTTTACATATATTTACACCCCCCCTCCCTATTCACTTTAATCTACCTAGGGTCTGTCCACATATTTTTAAGTGTGAAAATAATAATTTGCAAGATTAAGAAGTACGCTCTTCTTTCATAATTATAATTTTTCATATTTGATGACAATCTTTTGATTCAATTGAAGATTTCACTAATTATTCATTAATAAAAAAAAAAAAAAAATTGCTCCCTCGTGGAGGGAGGTTTGTAGTGACCTAAATCTTTAAATCTAAATTTTCTGAATATTTCGATATAATTGGAATCAAGGAGCGAAAAAATTTGGGGGAATTGTACCTCTGATTGATATCCAGGTCTAATAGGATTTTGAGCTAGATAGACCATTTGGAAGTAGTTTTTTTTTTAGTTGAGGGGTTAAAAAAAAATTTACCGTTTTCATATGAAAAAAACTTTCTTGATACTCAATATACAACAATACGATATCTAGTGTAATTGTTTGCGTCTTCGAGACGCATCGATCAACCTATTGTTGAAACTTTTATGACCTACCAGTACCGATTTATGAAGTTTAAAAAAAGTGGTTTATTCTGTTTATATGAAAAAACTGTTCATGATATGCAATATACAACAGTACGATATCTAGTGTAACTGTTCCCGTCTTCGAGACGCATTGATCGACATATTGCTAAACCTTTGATGACCCGCCAATACTGATACACCCATAGTGAATACAACAACAGTATTTTTAAAGGAATCTGTATTATAATTAGAGAGTAACAAAAAAAACGTCTTTTTCAGACTAGATGGAGTTATAAATTAAAAATTGTTTTTAATTAATTTTTTTCTGAAAAAAAAACTTCTTTCACTCTGCTGGGATTCGAACCACAGAACTTCTAATCTCCGGTCACGTACTTTTCCCATTAAGCTACTAGAGAGATCGAAAGAAGAAACTTCATTTCAGAAAATATATGCATTATTATGCTAGATGGTACAAATAAATTTTTAAAGGAATCTCTATTATCATTAGAGAATAAAAGAAAATGTTTAACGTCCTTTTCAGACTAGATGGAGTTATGAATTTAAAACATTTTTTAATAATTTTTTTCTGAAAAAAGGTCTTCTCCTTTCAACTCTGTTGAGATTCGAACCACAGAAATTCTAACTTTCGGTCAGGTGCTTTTCCCATTGAGCTACTAGAGAGATCGAAAGAAGAAACTTTATTGCAGAAAATATACGCAAGATTATGCTAGATGGTACAAATCAAATTTTTAAAGGAATCTGTATTATCATTAGAGAATAACAGAAAAATTTTAACGCCCTTTTCAGACTAGATGGAGTTATGAATTTAAAACATTTTTTAATAGTTTTTTTCTGAAAAAAGATCTTCTCCTTTTACTCCGCTGGGATTCGAACCACAGAACTTCTGATTTCCGGTCACGTTATTTCCCCATTAAACTACTAGAGAGATCGAAATGAGAAACTTTATATTAGAAAATATACGTATTATTATGCTAAATGATACAAATAAATTTTTAAAGGAATCTGTATTATCATTAGAGAATAATAGTACATTTTTAACGTCCTTCTCAGACTAGATGGACTTATAAATTAAAAATAATTTTTAATTAATTTTTTTTTGAAAAAATGATCTTCTCCTTTCACTCCGCTGGGATTCGAACCACAGAACTTCTGACTTCCGGTCAGGTGCTTTTCCTATTAGGCTACTAGAGAGATCGAATGAAGAAACTTTATTTCGGAAAATATACGTAAGATTATGCTAGATGGTACAATTCAAGTTTTTAAAGGAATCTGTATTATCATTAGAGAATAACAGAAAATTCTTAACGTCTTTTCCAGACTAGATTCTTAATTACCTTTTTTCTGAAAAAAAAGATCTTGTCGAATCCCAGCGGAGTGTAAGAAGATCTTTTTTCAGTAAAAAATTATTTAAAAATAATTTTTAATTCATAATTCTATCTAGTCTAAAAAAGACGTTAAAAATTGTCTGTTATTTTCAAATAATGATACACATTCCTCAAAAAATTTGATTTGTACCAACTAGCATAATAATTTGTATATTTTCTGAAATAAAGTTTCTTCCTTCGATCTCCCTATTAGCTTAATGGGAAAAGCACCTGACCGGAAATCAGAAGTTCTGTGCTTCGAATCCCAGCGAAATGAAAGGAGAAGACCCTTTTTCAGAATAAAAAATTAATTAACAACCGTAGTACTTCGCAGCGATAGCTTTTATTTCATTTTTTCACTTTGAATCAAAATTTCAGAACGAAACAATATAAGAAGAACTTTATTACATTAAGAGAAATGTGAATTAATCAAATATTTCACTAATTGTTGATTAATTTTAATATTTAACAGTTGCCTAATTCGAAACATCATAATAGTTAAAACTGAACATTTCTATAATAAATATTAGAATTATAGTATGTTAAATAGATTTAGTTTAAATAATAAATTCCAAAAATAATTTTGTTAAGAAATTTAAAAATGATATTGGTAGGTTATGGTAGGTCATGAAAGGTTCATCAGTTGGGCAGTTGATGCGTCTCGAAGACGCGAACAAATATATCATATACATTACTGCTGTATTCCCCATAATAAAAAAATTTTCCTCATATCAACAAAATGAACAGTATTTTTGTTTAATTTATATATCGGTATTGCTAGATGACAAGACCTCATAAAAGGTTCGTGAATAGGTCAATCGATGCGCCTCGAAGATGCGAACAAATAGACTATATATCATATTGTTGTATTTTGAATCTGTAAATAGTTTTTCTCATATAAACAGAATAAACGATTTTTTGAAACTTTATAAATCGGTACTAGTAAGTCATAAAAGTTTAAACAAAAGATCGATCAATGCGTCTCGAAGACGCAAACAAATACACCATATATCGAATTACAGTATTCTGAATATCAAGAAAGTTTTTCTCATATAAACAAGGTAGATTTTTTATTTCAATCTCTAAATTCAAGAAAATAATACTTCTGAATAGCCGATCTAGCTCTAAATTCTATCAGACCTGGATTTCAGTCAGAGCTACAATTCGTGCAACTTTCATGATCATAGCTCTTTTAGTTTTTGAGATATGGTAAACAGAATAAGAAATTTTTTGAAAATTGTATCTTAGTGCTCCTGGGGTCGAATTGTATCGAAATATGTAAAAAAAAGTAGATTCGAAAATTTAGGTCATTACAAACCTCCCTCTATGATGACGCAATTGATTACTTGAGTTGATTTGAATTGGAAATTACAATGTTCCCTAAATAGATTGAGTTTACTCATTAACCAAAAATACAAAGCAGAAATATTTTCAATATAAATGAGAGAAAGATAAAAATAAAGGTTTTGAAATAAATCCATAGAAAGAGAAGGTTTGAAACAGTTGTGAGTAATGGCAAAGTGTCTGAAGCACCAATGAGAAAGTTAGAAAGTATTTTTAACCCTTAACTGCAATGTTACTTGTACAAACGTGGGTTGCAATAACAGTAGTGAGAATTGTTCTCACGCTTCATTACTGATATACACACTGATACACACCAACTTTCGAGAATGAGTCTATCGCGTGCCACAGTTATGGAACTTGTAAGAACCAAGAAATTAACTTGTAAGTCGTAAGTCGAAAGTGAGGCGATTTTTTTCCTTTAAAAATAATAGGGTAAGTTTATTTTCTGTTGAGAAGGCCAATTAATCATTGTTTACTTGCTACCCTCTTAAGTAGAAACTGTAATTTGTTTTAATCAGAGTGCTAATTTCCAGGAGGAGAAGGGGTGTACCTTAATTACATGTAAATAACTTGTGTAATTCTACAGCAATTTAGCGTGATTATATGTGTAAATTATTGATTAATATTCCTGACTAGGATAATTACTATAAAATTGAAAATATTTTTACGGTTTCTTTTGATAATAATTATATAGTTGTCATTGATATTTGCTTCAGATGTCATGTTTATAGATTGTTAATTTATTCATATCATGGTGGTCCAAATAATTTCCACACATATTTTTATTTATCTTGGTATTTCCAATCCCTTTATTTTGTGTCCAGATCATGCCCCGAAAAATCAAAAATATGTTTTATGTGAAATTCATGCTACAGACGGTATTTTTTACAATTTTGTTCTATCTGAATTGGTTTCATTCGAAAAAGCGACCAGTTTTCAAGCATTTTGAACTTATTTTTAATTATTTGAACCATTCTTTCTCCCTAATGATTGTTAAAAGTTATTATTTTTTGGAATAAATGATATAATTGATGAATTTCAATAGTACTATACCTTCTTTAACATGTTTGGCAAATCTCGAAACAATTTTTTTCCCCTCTGTAAATCTTAAAAAGTTACTACTTCCTGGAATTAATAATAATTTGATGAAAGCTAAGTGTGATATTTTTTGTGAAATACAATTTTGCAATTATTGAAATAATAATCATTTACTTGCGCTTTTTCATATGAAAAGTAGAGCAAATTTTAGTTTTTTTCGAATCTCTTACACTTTGTCGCTATTTATTCAGTATTTTCTCATCTCAGGATTTTAACCCTTGTTTTTTCAATAATAATATATATCTTTTTAATTTTTTCTATTACATTCAAGATAGTTAACTTTTCATATCGTTTTCGTTAAAATAATAAAAAACTGATAAATAAGCGACGTAGTGTAAGAGATTCGAAAAAACTAGAATTTCCACCATCTTCCCTATAAAGAGGAGCAAATGGTATAAATTGTTTGAATAATTGCAAACTTTCTTTAAAAAAAATATCACTCTAAAATGTCATTGACTACGTAATTAATTCCAGAAAATGATAACTTTTCACGATTTACAATGGAAAAAATAGTTCAACCAAATGAAAATTATTTAAATAATTGCCAAATATCCCAAACAAATAATATCAATCTTGAAATTCGTTGAGTAATTAATTCTGAAAAATACTGTTTACTTTTTTAGAATATTTAATTGGCCCCCATCATGGATTTTTTAAATATTTGTAAGTTCTGGGATCATCGAATTATTCTTAAAGTCAGACTTCATTTGATATCACAGTTTGAACATGTTTTATTAAAAATTGCAGGAATGTGCTATTTTTGGAATTTTCAGTTAGGCGCTATCCTAGATTCTTTTGAATTTTTAACCTTTGGGATCATCGAATAATCTCTAAAGTTAAACTTACTTAGCCACCAAGATTTAAAAACATTTCACTTAAAACTAGGGAAATCAGCTATTTTTTAAATTATTAATTGGCCACCATCTTGGATTTTAAAAAAATTTGAAACTTCTCGAATCATGGAATGATTTATAAAGTACAAGTTTTTTCTGGTCAAGTTTGAAAATATTCAATTGAAAGGCGTAGAAATGAGATTTTTTGCAATTTTAAATAACCCGCAACCTTGGATTTGTTTCAAAATTTTAAACTTCTGGAATCACCGAATAATTTCTAAAGTCAAATTTCTTTTTCTAGCAAAGTTTGAAAATATTTCACCTGAAGCTACACTAATCAGCTATTTTGGAATATTTAACTAGCCCTCATCTTAGGTTTTTCAAATGTGTCAATTATCCTGTCCACCACTTTACAATGATTTATTAGGTTTTTTATACAATAACTAAACATTACAAGTTATTAACTATAGAAAATGAAGTGTCTCATCCTTATTATTGGGTCCGCCATTTTGGAAATTTAAAAAATTTCAATTTTTTTTAAATAGTTACGTAAATTGAACGTTTTTGCAGAATCGCGAGTAGAAGTAAACGTTTTCCAAAAAAAGTAAAATAAGGACAACTCCAATGTACCAGAGTGTCGCGCCACGAATTACATGATATTATATTCGGCAGCTTTATAATTGAAAAAATGTCAATATTGTGTTGAAATTTTCGAAAATGGTCTAAAATACATAAGGATATGTCTATCTGGCCTTTTTGAATTTTTATTTTGTTTAAATAGTGCTATTTTATCAATTAGATTTCAAGCAGGACACCTAAACCCTATTTTTAATCACATACCAAGTTAAGAATGGGGATGCTCGAAATTTAAAATTATCGAAAGAAAATAAAAGTATCGAAAATGTTTACTCCCGAGTTCTTAATTTCCCGAAATGATCGAATTGCCGAAAATAGTAAATTTCCGAATTTTCAAATTCCTGGAAACATAAAGAAATAAGATTTAATAGCACACTTGAGACTAAATACTTCACAATAAACAAAAGATTATTCAAACAGAAAAATAAATTTGCAGGAATTTAATAATGCAGCAAGTTACTATATTCAGGATTTTTAAATTTCGAAAATAAACATTGCCGGTAGTTTTCTCCTCGTTCGGAAATATTCATTTTTCAAGCTTTAATACATTTTGAACTACTTCCTCAAATTTCAGCACAATAATAAAAATTTTCAAACTATAAAGCCGCCACTAATAAAATTTTTTAATTGCAAAAGTAGTAAAATAACTTTTAATGTTCTAAAAGTGGATAATAATGAGGTATGAAATATGTAAAAAAAGAGATTATTCTGGGAAAGTAAGCAAGAAATTTGTAGGAATAATTCACGAGTAAATTGGCCCACTTTTTTCAATTGTTCCGAAGAAAATCTGGCCGCCTGCCATCACCTTGCTCGTTTTTTTTCCATTCTCATTTTGCATTCAACGTTCATTACGTGTTTATGCAATAGAGTTCCTGAGCTTGAAAGCAAAACGTAACACTGGCCAGCGTGCTCATACAACCATTACTGGTATTAGACACGATCTTTCTCCATCATTTTCTCCCCTTCTTTCTTTATTTCTCTTTTTTCTTTTTTTTCTTTTTTTCTTTCCTACTCTGTTCGTTTGAGTCTCTTACACCCTTTCTGTTGTGTCCAGCTATCGTGGTATCAACTAATTCTCACACAGCTGTCATTCTGTGAAATTCACTTTATAGCCAGCCTGCCCGCAAGCTCGTTTATGACCGTCCAAAAGATACTTCATGGATTTGGAGATTCTTGTGTCCACGACAGGGGACGTAAATGGCTGTTGGCTATTTGCCTCAAATTTAACATATATTGCCTGCCTTTGATAGAGGGTTTATGCAGGAGTCACCAAGCATGATGTCATGTGCAGGAATTTAATGAATCGTTATTCATTATTATTAATTGACGCTGAATATTTTAGAAAACATGCGAAATGTCAGGCACTTATTATTTTTGTGTATGTTACAGGCGAAGTATATAATCCAGGCATTATATATAATCCCTAGGCATTATATGTAATGCCTGGCCATGTCAGGCAAAGTATGTAATTGAATGCATATTATATACATTGCCTGGGCATTTTATATCATCCCTAGGCATTATATATAATGCCCGGCACGAGATAGTTAAAGTATATAATCTTGATTTTGAATTGAATAATTAAGTTAAAGAAGAGCATGATAAATTGACCCACACTCATGGAATTCAACACACGTTTACTCGCTATTTATTAAAAACATGAGCTACTGGAATGACATTTTCCTTGACACTGAACTTTGTTTTTTACACACAAATACTTTCTTACTCAACAACAAAGTTATTTTTTTTTAATTTTCAAAAGTTCAATTTTCCAATGATTTTTGCATTTTAGAAAAAACGTTTTGAATCAGTGCGAGAACAGGGTGGTCCAAATTTATACCCATACGTACGCCTCGTCAAAGTGGGCGGAGAACGTAGGCTTTGTACGAGAGCTTCAATTTTAATTACATGCCAATTCCAAACTAATTTAGATCAAATTTTAAATTTAAATTTAACTAAATTCTCATTGGAATAATATATATTTATTACCTGAGTTAGGTCTGACATCACTTACAATGCCCAGGCAATTTGTGAAATGAGCAATTCCATGTCAAATCATGAAGTTATCCTAATAATTTTCGTTCTAATAAAGTTAAAAAAGCTAAACTTAATACGGATTTCCCATAAGAAAAATATACATTTTTGTAAAATTTATTCAGAATCGTTAATATTAGTTAAGTACAGTTGAAATTCAACATTTTTCTTCAAAATTAGCCATTAAATGCACATGAAAACTTATTTTTCAAATATCACCCCCATAAGATTGTTTTGAAGGGTTCCAAAAAAACCTCGTAAATAAAAAATTTAGTTTTGCGAGTTTTTGGCGCTAATTATGATTTTTTTGCGTTTTTTCGAATACAAATAATTATAAATGCTACTTTTTCTTGATAATCAGATGTTTATATAAATCATTCAAACAATTTATTATTATTTTTAGCAATTTTCTTTCAATCTTGAGTTATAAAGTCGCGGTTTTTTCCAACTTTTTCAACTTAATATCAACTGTTGAACTAAAGCGAATCAATAATAAATTATATTTAACGTGCATAATTGTTTAAACAATTTAATATTATCTGTCACAATATTCTCTTCGAATAATGCTAGAAAGTTGAAATTTTTTCTTTAATTTCCCATTTTTTATCCACTTTTCAATTAGTGTTAGCTAATAATAGATGCAATTTAGCAAACATAATTGTTTGAATAAATAATTATTGTTAATAACTATCTTCGATATCACTGATTGCTAGTTGCGGTTTTATTGTGAAATTTAGAATTTTTTGTTAACTTTTCACATTTGTATTAATTCACTCGAAGTACAAAGTGGACTATAGGTTGACAATTTCAGGAAGAAAAAAAAACAAATATCTATCATAACTATAGACAAAAACAGTTATAAACGATAACAATTTGTTAAAAAACATCAAATTTGTTTAATTGTATCCCTTATTACCTCACACTAATTGAAAAGTGTCAAAAATGTTGAATATTTCATCAGAAACCCCAAATTTCTAGCATTATTCAAAGTAATATTATTCAAAACAATACTAAATTATTTGGACAAATATTTTTGTTAACTTGAATTAATTATTACCTCACTTCAATCGAAAAGTTGAAAATAAGTTAAAAATTCAGAAAAACTGTGACTTCCAAACTCTATTCCAAGTGAAAATTGCAAAAACTATAATTAATTGTTTAATTAATGTATATAAACATCTAATCAATAACAGAAAGAAGTATATCATGCATTATGAATAATCAGAGCCAAAAACTCGCAAAACATAATTTTTTACTTATTGGATTGTTTAAGGCCCTATGAAACAGACTTCTGGGGGCGATATTTAAAAAATAAGTTTTGATGCGTATTTGAACATATGAAAATCAAAACAAAAATGTCAATGCACTTTCAATTATTTCTCGAAAACTAAGGGAGATCCTATTTTTACAATTACCGGGCTTTTAGAACACATCGTAAACTATATTAAAAAATTTGTTTAAAGAAAATCAAAAGTGAAATTTTTTAAAAAATTGTGTTTAAATATTTGTTTTTAAAAAAACAAAAAATTTATTAAATTTCTATTTTTAAGAGATTAATTTTTTCAACTGCATCTTATTATGAATCATGAAAAAAATACATCCTAATATGTTTAAACTCACCAAAGTTATGAAAGTTTAAAAAAAGGAAACACAGCTAAAATGGAGAATATTTATTACACACTTTGCTTGATCTCTTCTGGGCATTATATATAATGCCCAGGCAATCTGTATGATAGAGAGTATTACATGCATTGCCTGGACTCTGTTGGGCATTATATATAATGCCTAGGGATTATATATATTGCTGGATTATATACTTTGCCTGTGACATATATACCATATATCGATGTGTCCAATAGGACGCACAGTGGGGTAAAGTGATCTTTTTTGTTTCAAAATTCATTATATTTTGACAGGAATAACATAGAGGAATGAATCCCTTAGTAGGTTATATATGAATACCTGCAGAATATGGGAAAAATGAAGAGAACGTGAAAAAAGAACATTTTTATCCTGAAAAATCGATTTCAATGCTGACAGTTTTTGAATAAAATTCAGATTATCGACTACCATAGGCACTTGGGTATTAAATTTTACATGCTACACATTTTTTGAATAGATTTTTATATGCCGATTTCTAAATCCGAACCGAAAATTACTCTAGGGCTTCAGAGTACTGAGAAAAGGGAGATTGGAAATGCTATTTGAAAGCTTTGAAGTCTGAATTACTTCTACGCAATTAAATTTTACCAATCATCGTATTTGAAGGTTTTTGGTTCGGTTGATTTCGAATCCGAAGTCGAAATGACAAAGTTCAAAACGTTAAATCCAATATGGCAGACATAAATCCTAAAATAAAATCGATATGACTAATAATTA
Organism: Andricus grossulariae; assembly: GCA_011634705.1. Taxonomy (NCBI): domain Eukaryota; kingdom Metazoa; phylum Arthropoda; class Insecta; order Hymenoptera; family Cynipidae; genus Andricus; species Andricus grossulariae. Next base: position 18,277 of record JAABKJ010001084.1, read on the forward strand.
CTACTCTAGGGTAAAACAAAACCGATATGATCTCTATTTTGAATTTGTAAATTTGCACATTGAATTCGAAGTTATTGACCGGGAATACCACCGAGTAGTAACTATTAGTCATATCGGGTTTATTGTAGGATTTTTGTCTGCCATAATGGATTTGCCATTTCAGATTTTGACATTTCGACTTTAGATTCGAGATCAGCGACGCTAAAAACCTTTAAATTTGATTCCAGGTGAATTTTATTTAATAGAAATAATTCAGCTTTTCAATCGCTTATTTCCTAACCATGAAGTCCTAGAGTAATCTTCAGGCCGTATTTAGAATCAGCATGAAAAAATAATTAAAAAAATGTACAGCAAGTGAAATTTCATACCTAAGCGCTCATGGTATTCGATGATCTAAATTTTATTCTAAAACATTGACACAAAAAATATCACTTTATCCCACTGTGGAGCGAATCAAAAATACAAAATTTTAGTTTTTTCCTTTTCTGGGTGAGCTAACAAATGTTTAGTGGTTGCCAAAATGACTTCCTTAAAGTTTTGTCAATCACAAAAAATTCTCTCAGTTCGTGCAATGCGATAAAATTAAAAAATTGCAAAAAAATTCATTTTGCTCGTTATTTTCAAGTAAATAATTTCTTTCTGATTGAGGTGAATGGTAAAAGTACTATGCTACGATGATATAAGTGTCTATGTATTATAGACTCCATCGAATTTAATCTTATGTTCGCGGACTATAGTTAAAGTACCGAAAAATCATAAAAATCATAATAATTTTAATTTTTGAGAACCATATAAACAGTCTTTTGGAAAATCTTCTTTTTAGTTCAAAAGTAAAATATCAGTGGGGGGAGACCAAGAAGCATTTATCTTTTGCCAAAAAAAAAGGATTAAGATTTTGTTTTTTTAATAATTGATTTTTTTCATCTTTCCTGTTTGCCAACGAAATTGTATTTAAAAAATTCAATGCAATGTATGTATTAAATGGCTTAAGAAATGAGGACTTATTATTGATTATCGAAAATACTCACAAATTCGAGGTTAATAGTACAGTTGTTTTTTAATTATTTACAATTTTTATATCTATTCTTTTTTTTCTAAAAGAAATTCCGTAACCACAACCTGAAATTTCACAAAATATTCAAAGTTACATATTAAATTTAATGACGAAATGAGATATATGTTATTATTAATTTTGTGAATAATATTGATAAATTTTGATCAGGATTGCAAAAAAATTGCAGTAAAAGTTTCTGTTATGTTTGAAATAGTAGATCGAGATAACAAAAACGCTTGAAAAATAAGAAGGAATTGATTATATAGAAAGGAATATGGATTCATTGAAGATTTTATTAATGCTAAACGGCAATAGATTACAATTAAATACTTTCATAAATTCGAATAATTCTCAATTAATTTTAGTATTTAACAGTTGATTGATTGGAAATATGAAAATACTAAAATATATATAAATTGAATAAATTAAGCAAACTTGTTCCTTGCAGAAATCGATAAAAATAGGGTTTCTTAATAATTTCTAATTTCACTTTGTTTTATTGAAAAACTGATTTTTTTTTTACTTCAGGAGGTAAAAATTTGTTCTTCACTGTTTTATACCAGATATATAATTAGAACAGATGAATATTGTTTTTCGAATTGTCTGAAGATATTCTTTAATTTTACCGATATTATCAGCTCATGATAAAAATTTTTGATGTTAAACAAACATGTCTGTATGAGTACATTTTTAGGGTTTTTTACTCAAAATAATGATATGGAGAACAAGAAATGAGAAAAATGCACAATAAAATCGGAAAATGAAGTTTATAAAAAAAGAAGAGAATAAACATTATTAACGGTGTCTTTTTGAAGACATTTTTTCAAGAAACAATTTCGCTTTCATAAATTTTTCCCATATCTCGATTTGTTTTTTGATTTTTTTTAAAAGCGGCTCATGCAAAGATGTTTCTTCTATCGAAAAACAGTTGTAAGAAATCCTAGATACAAAATCAAGAAAATCATTCTGCCTGTTTACACCTATGGCTGGAAGTCACTTCAACGGAACTGTGTGTACTCATTACATATAAAAAATAAAAAATATGTCTGGGAACAAGATTTTCAAAAGGCTTCTAAGCTTTTTGTTCGAAATGTTCAACAATCTACATTTTCTTAAAAATTGTCTAAAATAATTCAAATTCAATTTTTCTAAAATGTCTGAATTTTGCAAATTGAAAATTCTTTTACAGCATTTTAGGAAATCATGTGAAATATTTTCAAATTTTTTTTAATTTGCTCTTAAAATTCGGTTTTGAAAATAAAATAGCCTTGGAAATTATTCCAGGAAACTTAAAAAATTTTATTTTACGCTCTCGAAGCCTTTAGAAATTCCCAAAAAACTATAATACTTCGTAAATTAAGGTATTCTAAGTTTTTGTCCATAATGTAATGTTTCCTATCCCTTCAAACGTACTAAAAAGTTTACTGATTGTAGTGTGGCACAAAAATATTAAGAACAGAATTATTTTCCAATATTAAATGATTATTTACCATAAAAAGTTGTAGCGTTTGTCAATAATGTTTAAAAACATTTAGAAATAAATTATGCTTCATTGTATCTTCCCTGATTATTAGATAACAATAGCTTTGAGGCATTTACCATTAGATATGTTAATTTATTAATAACAAAACATCGACGCGTTTCGAACTAGGTATAGTTGCTCATCGAGATGCAAATATACAATCAGTGAAGATTAAATATCGGAAAAATAAGTATTCTCGATTACCTATTATACTATTTATTTTGATTTATTTTTTCAGATATTTATTTCGCACTGATTGTATATTTTGATCTTGATTGGGAACTAGACCTAGATCGAAACGCGTCTATGATTTCTTAAGAATAAACTAATTTCTCTACTGATAAAGGCCACTAATTTATTATCATTTAAAAATAAATGTTATCAATAAACAAAACAAATTATTTGTAAATTTTAATGTACAAAGTTGATGGTGCAGAAAATTCCTAATCTGTAAAAATATCCATTAGTGGCTTCTAGCAATAGAACTTCTACTTACTCATAGAAGCTACTAATGGATATTTATTTATTTTACCAGCCTCAACGAAATAATTTTTCAAAATAATTTTTCCTCACATTCCTAATCTTTATTAATATAGACAAACAAACTAAAAATAGCCGCTAAAGGTCATATTCACGCAGTGTCACAGACAATCAGATTTTCGACAACAATTTATGAAAGAGCTCGTGACTAAAACTTTTCAAGAAAAGGATTTGGAAACCATACTTAATGCAGAAGTTCAGAAGAATTGTATATTTATGAAAAATCATCATCAAAGTGGATTCTTTGATGAAGAATACAGACAGGAATCCGTAAAGCTTCATGAAAGTTCGATTATTATGGTAAGTTCAAAAGCTCTTTTCATATAAGATGCTGTCGTCATTTGGGGTTCGAAGTCGATACTTATGATGAGCTTTTCAGCTTCACCATATGGAGGATAAGGTTATGTGATGGGAAAAGAAGAAGCTGGTACTCACAGATTATAGTGGACGTCGGCCATATTTGGTCGATATCGAAGAGCGTGTACGAAAGCTTCCTCAGCTTCAGCAACTCTTCCTTGAGCACTAAGCACACTACCCAAGTTTCCATAAGCTGAAACAACAGAAAATATTCACTTTAATGGAAATTATTATGCATAATTTATCGTAAGGATCGAAATCCTGCTTCAAAGTATCCTTTGGGTATATTCAGTATTGGTGGTTTTATTTATCCTCATTTTATAAACACTTTGCTTCCTCACAGGCATCAAATAAATGTTCTTCCTCATCTGGGTGGACCAATTTTTTTCGAATTTTCATGCATACACACTTGAGGAACTTATCAGGATGGTTTTTGCCGTAAACTGATAAAATAATAAAACCGAATTTTTGGAAAGTTTTAGTGAAACTGAGAAGTGAAATTTTGAATCTAAATGTTTGCAAGTCGCAGACAAGGGTGGACCCAGACAATTTTTCGGAGGGGGCGATTGCGAATTTTTTTCACCGAATGTATGTGAAAAGGGGTGGGGGGCTCCTCTAACGATTTGAAAGAACTTTTCGAACTAAATATAATAAAACGACAAATTTCACTGTATGTATATTTTTCAATTATAGTGTTCACATTCATAAAGAACCTGGAAGCACACGTCTTAAAAATTCAACAATTCGATAGCAAATTCAACTATTTGGTAAAAAATTAATTTTTTTGTTGAAAATGGATATTTTATAGTTGAAAATTGAATTTTTGTGTAGAAGGCTCGTCCTTTTGGCTTCAAAATTCAACAGGTTAGTATAAAGAACAAATATTTGGTTCAAAAGTCAACTATCTGGTAAGAAATTAAACTACTTATTTTTTTGGTTCAGGATTCAATTATATTGTTTACAATTGGTCTGTTTTGGTTAGGTTACTTTCCTTTTTTATGAAAACTTTAAATCTTGTTTCGTGAAGGTATCAAATATTATATTTTTTGTTGAAAATTCATATTTTTTGTTTAAAATTCAACTCCTTGAATGAAAGTGGAACTGATTTCTTAAAAATGCATTTTTTTGGTAGAAGATTCATGATATAAAATGCATCTCTTTGGTTGAAAATCAAACTGCTTTGTTAAGAAACCTGCCCTTTTGAGTGAAAAATAATTTTTTAACTCAATGTTAAACAATTTTGTTATAAATAAACTTCTTTATTAAAATTTCATATTTGCGGATTAAAACTTCAACGGTTTTTGTATAGAAAATTCGTCTTTTTGTCTTGGAAATTCAACAATTTGGTAGAACATTAAACTATGTGGTCCAAAATTCAACTGTTTTGTAGATGATTTGTTTTTTTCAATCGAAAATCAATTTTTAACAATTTTATTTTTGATTGAAATTGAGTTTTTTCAGTTTAAATATCAAACTCTTTGTTTGAAAATTTATTTATTTATTATTATTTATTCATTTTATTCATATTATTATTTATTATTATTATCATTACTATTATTATTCATTTATTTTTTATTTATTTTTGTTAAAAGTTAATCTTTTATTGTAGAAAATCAATCTTCTTGGTTGAAAATTCAACTTCTTTGTTAGAAATTAATGTATTTTGTTGAAATTTGATATTTTTGGGTTGAAAATTCAACTTTCTTGTATAAAAAATTCGTCTTTTTTCATGAAAATTCAACAGTTTGGTAAAAAATTCATCTAATTTGTAGAAGATTGGTTTTTGCATTAAAAATTAATTTTGTTAAATAAAAGTAAACTATTCCATTTTTGGTAAAAAATATATCTTTTTAGTTAGAAAATGCAAATATTTGGTTAAAACTTTTTTGTTGGGAGATTAATCTTCTTGGTTGACAGTTCAACTAGTTGATTAAAAATTGATGTATTTTGTTGAAAATTTGTCTTTTTTTGTCGAGGATTCAATTATATTGTTTGAAATTGGTCTGTTTTGGTTAAGTTATATTTTTTTGTCATGAAAAATTTAAATCATTTTTTGTTAAGATATCGAATATTATATTTTTTATTGAAAATTCATATTTTTATGTTTAAATTCAACTCTTTAAACGAAACTTGAACTACTTTCTTAAAAATGCATTTTTTTTGTAGAAGATTCATAATCTAGATATAAAATTCATCTCTTTGGTTGAAACATAAACTGCTTTGTTAAAAAAAACCTCCTTTTTGTGTGGAAATTATTTAATTAACTAAATAATTAATAATTTTGTAATAAATAATCTTGTTCATTAAAATTTAATATTTGCGGATTAAAACTTCAACTGTTTTTGTATAGAAAATTCGTCTTTTTGTCTTGGAAATTTAACAATTTTGTAGAACATTCGACTATGTGGTCAAAAATTCCACTGTTTTGTAGACAATTCGTTTTTTTCTAACAAAAGTCAATTTGTAACAATTCTATTTTTGGTCCAAAATTGATTTTTTCAGTTTGAATATTAAACTCTTTGTTTGAAAATTCATGTCGTCTGTTAAAAGTTAATCTTTTATGGTAGAAAATCAATCTTCTTGGTTGGAAATTCAACTACTTAGTTAAAAATTGGTGTATTTTGTTGAAATTTTATATTTTTGGGTTGAAAATCCAACTTTCTTGCATAGAAAATTCGTCTTTTGTCTTGAAAATTCAACAGTTTGATAGGAAATTCATCTAATTTGTAGGAGATTCGTTTTTGTATGAACAATTAATTTTTTTTAATGAAGAGTAAACTATTCCATTTTTGGTTAACATTTTATCTTTTTAGTTAAAAAATGCTAATATTTGGTTGAAACTTTCTTGTTGGGAAATTGATCTTCTTGGTTGAAAGTTCACCTAGTTGATTAAAAATTTATGTATTTATTGGGTATTTATCTTCTTTGGTAGAAAATTAATTTTGTTGGTTAAAAACTCTTTTTGGTTGAAAATGTAATTATTTGATTGAAAATTCAACATTTTTGTAGAAATCTCGTCTTTCTAGCTTGAGAATTCCACTATTTGATTCAAAATTTATGTATTTTGTTAAACATTCGTTTTTTATGGTAGAATATTAATTTCCTTGATTGAAAATCCATCATTTTGGTTAAAAATTCATTTTTTTGTTATTGAAAATTGCGCAAAATGTCGCAAAAGAATTTCGCAAAAATTCCTTAAAAATGTGGAATTTGTGAAAAATAGCGTGTTTATCCTATGATTAAGCTGCCCACAACATTTATATGCTTTGAAAATCTTGTTTTCTCTCTTTCTTTCGCAAAATTGGTGTTAATAATTTGAAGTACATTTTGTCAAAATGGTGCAACTTGTGATAAAAGTTCGTAAACAAATAAGTTTTCACAAATTGAAGTTTTAAGTCTTGAATGAAAATGAATATGAACAATAGTTTTTTCAGAAAATATTTACTTTGAAAAGTAAATATGACTACCATTTGAAAACAAATAATCAATTTTATAGGCAGTATAAGTCCAACCCCGGACCATCAACGATATAATTAGTCAAAAAAATTGTTTATTATTTTTAATGTTCAGAATTATTTTTAAATATCCTCTTTTTGATGATGTGCTGGGTTTCAATCTTTTCTAAAAATGATTCACATTTGTACCCTTGGTCCAAGTGTGGAAAAAAATCAAACCTTGACAAAAAATGTGCTTATTTTTTGACACCCTCAGCCCTGGCTATATCCAAATAAAAAATCATTCTAAAATCGTGACCTAGACTTTTCTTGAAATTCTGCCGGATGTGAAATGGAATTTGTCTCAGATAAATCCAGTTTTGTATGGGATTCAGATCCCAAAGATACGAGTATGAAACGACGCCATAATCGTAAAACGAGCCCCACCGTCTTTTCCTCCCTACATAATTTTTTTACTTATATTATCCTATAGAAAACCCCTCTGGGACTATTTTGTGGGTGCGAATGGAATTCGACATATGATTCCCAAGAGAAACTTTTCCACAGCTTCAATACCGAATAAAAAGGTGCATTCAGATCAGGCGTCGAGGCTGAAATATATTCAAGGATATGTTGTATTTGCATTTCCAGATATTTTTGGACGAGCAGAATTATGATGGACAGCACAGCTCTTCGGAATTCGTCCTCGCAAAATAAAAAACAATGTGCTCGGATTGCAAATAAGTATAAAAAACTGTTAATTAAGTATAAGGACCCAGTCACACTTGTGAAAAAAGCGTCTCTGCAAATATTTGATTTGCATTTTCCAATATTATTTACCAACCAGCTTGTCGCGAGGTTCTGCCATTCTTAATTGGAAAGCCATCCCTAGTGCACTTACTTTGAATAACGCAAATTCTATTTTAGAGGAGAATTTTTACTTTTTGATTTCTGAATAATTGGGTATCCTTCAAAGAAGAAATATTTTCCGCAGAATACATTATTCATCATTCAATTTAAGAGATAGTGATATTTTATAAAGGAAATATAAAGAGTGAAGTATACTCTCTAAATCTGAATCAGAGAGAAGTGGTTAAGTATTCTGTACCTTGTCTATTATTTATCCCGTTAGTAAGTAGTTTTACTAATAATTAGTAAAGAAAATTTTAGTGAACCCAAAATAGCACCTAATTTTCAAATGACAAATAAATATAAATAAACCTAAAGTTCACAATTTAAGAATCTAAAAATTTATATCAATGAAACGACTACATTACGGAGACTGAAGAATCTCTTGAAACATTTATGTGATAAACTTTTTAATTCCTAGTTTTCAAAATTTCTGACATTGACACTTTCCTTTGGCTGGATCTTTTCCTTAAAGTTTGTAAAGCTGTTCTAGTTTTAATTCGAAGAAAATAGATGCAAACTTGATACTGAAAGTTTTAATTGTGTTGTACTACAAGTCGTGGCCAAAAAGTGCTTTCTGGCTTTATAATTAAATTAAATTTTTCTGTTTAATTTACCTTTATAAAAAAATTATAATCTTGCGGTGGTTCTAACAGAGCAAGGCTACTTTCATTTGTTATACTAATATTACTTGAAGTCGTTTCATATCTAAAATTTGAAATTTTGATTATCAAATCTACAAATATTTCTTTTTAATAATGAAAATCATGGAAAACCTTATGCGAATTGAGAAACATTTTTTTAGAAGAAATATAACTTGCATAAGATTTAGAATCTTTAAACAATGTATGATTATGTTATTGTTCTTTGTCGTAAATTGGTACGTTTGATGAAAAGAAAAATTTCAAAGATGGTTCACAAATTTTGAAAATTGTATGTTATGTTAGCGCTTTACACCAAATAATGGTATTTTAAATCGAGAAACATATTTTGAACCAAATTTTCATTTTTGTAACAGTTCCAGTTTATGTTAAGATTCTTCACAGGAAATCGGTTATCTTAAACAAAAATCATATTTCGAAGAAGGTTTAGAATTCTGGACAATTTTCTGTAATGTTATTGTTTTTCGTCGGCTATTATTGGTATTTATGATAGAAAATTATTCGATTTCAAAGAATATTTACAATTTTTCAAAAACTTCAGGTTTCTTATTTTTTTCACTTGAAGTTTTCATTTTAAATCAAATATCGAATATTTTTGTTCAGAACAATAAAATTCATCAGCTTGAACAATTTTGGATTTTGTTAGTCTTTTTAGTTGAAAATTGAAATTTTTGTAGAAAAATCATTGGATTACAAAGACAATTTATAATTTTTAAACAATGTTATGTTACATTTGGAAATTTACGTCATAAATTCGCAGTTTTAAACAACAATCGTTAAAAATTGAACAAAAAATATATTCTTCTAACAATTTTTGATTATTTTACTGTTTTTCTTCGAAAATTGATATTTTTAACCCAGAAAATAATTATGTTTTAAAGAAAACTTACAATTTTGGAAAAATTTTAGGTTATGTTAACACTTTTCACCACCAATCGGTTATTTCAAAAAATGATTGATTAATTTCACAGAATACTTGAAATTTGCAATAATTTTTTGTTATTTTATGTTATGTGAGTGTTTCTCGTCGAAATTTGATATTATCAATTTAAAAAATCATAAGATTTTTCAGGTTATCATTTAGTCATTAAATTCACCATTTTTGTAGAATTTTTGGTTTCGTTCGTGTTTTGTGCCCGAAAGCGGTATAGATTTTAGAAAAATTTACCATTTTCGAACAATTTTGGGTTACGCTGACTCTTTTCACCAGAAAAAGGAGATTTTCAACAAAAAAAAACCTTAGATTTAAAAGTAGATGTATCATCCTAAACAATTTTTTGTTATATTACGTATATTATTGTTTTTCGTCTAGGCTTGCTATTTTTAATAAAAGAGTATCGTATTTCAAATAATATTTCAATACTTAAACAATAATAAGTTATGTTAGTATTTTTCGTCGAAAAAATTTGTATTTTTGATCGAAAATCCAATGGTTTGATTGTCTATATATTGTACAAAAATATTATGTATTTGCTTCTTTCCTATTATGTTAGATGATAAATACCATAACATGAAATAAAAATGCATTAATATTAATTATATATTTTAGCTTAGAAATCGCGTGACCCAAAAAAAAATCTCGCCAATAGCGAGCGTACTTGTTTTCTAGTGTCCATATAAAAAGCAATACAATTTAAATCGAATATATACTATAAAACCAATTTATAATTAAAAATATATGTCAGTTAAGAAATGGAAATCGGAAATAATTTTAATTAATGCAGAATTATCAGTTTCACTGATTTTCAAATTGAAATTGATCAATTTTTAACGGTTCAAATTTAAGATAGCCCAATTTATATATAATAAAAATACGAGTATAATTAAATAGAAGCTTATATTATTAAAATCAGGAAATTTCACAAAGTATAAGGTGCCATTTGGTAGTTATCAAATTCAAACATTTTCAATTAAAAACTGCAATTGAAATCCAAATTTGAAACATTCAGCTTCATACCATGCAAATTTACATTTTTAAATTTGTATTATTATTTTATTTCAAAATATTTATTTACTTGAATAAATATTGATTTAAAAATGGTTGGATTTTAAAAACTTTCTATCATGTTTTCTTTTGTACACTGCCAATTATTTGATATTTTTTCTCGATTTTTGTAACTTGTAAACGATTATATCAATTATGATAAGAATCGCAACTATTGCTACAAAATATCCTACCATGCAATTTAGTGAAGCACATATGGGAATATCAAGAGAAAAATACATTTTCCGTATCGACCCCGAAATAGGCAATTATAATAAAAGTATGTAATCGAAAAGTAGAAAAAATTGTGTGGGTTTATGAGAATTCGCTGCAAAAACGTTTTTCCTCTATATTTGGACAACGGAAAACGTTTTGTCAAGCCAATATTTCTCTGTTCAGATGTTGCTCGTTGGAGAGTGAAATTATCAAATAAATTGCGGGGGATGGTTACAACCTTTCAATCCGTTTTCCAGTCGATATAATGTAATACGCGTCCAGCGATTTTTACAAACCAGTTTGTATCGTATCTCAAAATACACACAGTTTATTTTATTGGGATAGTGCAGACCTGATCTACTCAATTTTTTTAATAAAGTCAAGCTCTTTTTTAAAAAATGTACAAGCTTGCTGAAATTTACCAATCTCGCTGAAACAGAAGAAGTGGATCAGCAAATATTTAACTGATTAAATTCAGTCGGTTTCATTGTTGAAAAAATGTATTATTAAGTTGTTTATTTCAGTATTGAAGTAAAATCTGGTTTTATTATTAGAAATTACTAATTCCGAGGATATATTTGTTGGGGCCTTTACTAGTATGTCGATGCTTCATTTTATCTATTAATACTGCTGATGAGTAGGGTTCTGCTTTATCGAGAATCAGTTTTGTTGTCGCAAATTAATTAAAAATCACGAGAAAGCAAGTTTTCAAAAATGCACAGTTGGTAGGGTTTGAACCAACAACCTTCTCATTACATGTGAGATGCACTACCAATTACGACATCACAGCCATCAGTGAAACTCTTAGAACTTGTATTTCCTGGGTCTTAGTGGAAATTCGTATATTTTTACTTATATTAAATTTTTATACTTTAAGGCCGTTTTATTAATTTTAAAATAAGGTTTTATTTTGACTGATCGCCTGTAATGAGAAGGTTGTTGGTTCAAACCCAACCCACAGTGAATTTTTCTTAGAACTTACTTTCTCGCGGTTTTCAATTAATTCGCGAAACAAAAGGAAATCAATTTGCCATAAAGTGTAACCCTACTTATCAGCATAACTGATAAAAGTTTCAACAAATCTATCATCACTTAACCAGTCAACGTGAAACCTAATTTAAAAATTAATAAACTGGCCTTGAAACATGAGCATCAAACAAAAATACGAATATACATATTTCCACTAAGCCTCAGAAAATAAAAGTTTTCAAATTTACATTGATGGTCTGTGGTGGCGTAATTGGTAGCGCACTTCACATGTAATGAGAAGGTTGTTGGTTCAAACCCAACCCATAGTGGGTTTTTAAGTTATTGAAATAATTATTAATATAATTAGCAATAAATGCACGCACGCTAAGCACGCGTTGACACTTCCATGTATTTTTCTGTCCTAATATTAAAAATATAAACAATTTAAAAATCTAAAATAACTGAGTTTTAAATATTTAGTGTTTATAATTTGTTTGAAACGATATAAACTTATTAATGAATAAAATTTAATAGAATATCGGTTGTTTGATTTGTTCTCGGAAATAACAAATCAAATTTTTTTACGCCCTATTTCAAAGTTATGACGAAATAAATTACACGTAACAATTGACGAAAAAGATAGTTAACAAGGGTTTTTTAGAACTTCAAAACCTGACAAAAATAAGAAATGTGAAATAAAGATAATGTTTCTGTATATGTATATTTATATGTATATTTATATAGATGTGTATGTGTATGTGTATGGGTATGGGTATGGGTATGGGTATGGGTGTGGGTCACATGTTTTAAAAATGACAAAGGAATTCTACTCATAACTCTATGACCATATTAAATGAGGTTATATGTATTTATCTCTTATTAAACATTAAAAATCTTCAGCACCATAAATTTGGTGGATCAAAATTTCCAAATGAGTATTTAATTTTATATGATAATAGAAAATTGTTTCTAACTATTTTTTTTATATTAGAAAATAATTTTGTTCTTAACGTTTTGCTGTTTTAAAAGTTTGGAAAAGATTTCAATGATTCTCGAACTAAATATAGATTTTTTAATATTTTGAAATGAATTTTTTAAGCTTTTCATGTATATTGAAAGGTTTTAAGATAATACATTTTTGTCTTAAACTTTCAGAAAAAATTGCCATTGATTTTTCAATTCTAAATATTATTTTGAATATTTAAAATATCTTAAACATTTCATATGATTTCATAAAATCTCACAAAAGAATGCAGCAGATTTTTAAGCAAAATTTTCCAACTTTTGAAGATTATTACATTTTGTGTATAACCTAATTTTTTAAAGATTTTTAGAGAAGATTTTGAAATCATTTTAATAATTTTTCCAAAAATTGGAAAAGACTTCTAAATACTAAAAAAATGTAGATTTTTGAAGATCTCAAAATAAAATTTTGAAGTTTTGTAAAGAGTTTGAAAAGTTTCGAAATCATAAAGGAATGTTCTAAAAATTCTTAGAAATATTTTATTAACTTTAATTACATTAGGAGAATATTTAAAAATATTTCAGGTCATTACAAACCTTTTCTAAATTTTACAAAATCCAATCCAAAAGATCTAAAGAAAATTTTGGAAATAATGAGACTCTGTTTTATGTATAGTTAAAAGTTTGTCATAAGGACAACCGCAGGATTTCGCCGGGAGCAGGTTCTAATCTTAAAAATTGCACCTGCTCCCAGCGAAATCGCGGTAAAATTTCAGCTGTAACCACGTCTCACAACCGTGAG
>JAABKJ010001085.1:0-31684 GCA_011634705.1 Andricus grossulariae
TTAAGATTATGGAAAATCCTGACGTGATGAGGTTAAATGGACCCCGAATTCGGATTCAGCGACCCCGAAAACATGATAGACATAGTCATATTCCAGGGGTAATTTTCTCGATTTTTTTTGTGGAGCTGTGTAATCTGGGCTGCCAAATGAATCATGAGTCATCATTTCATTTGAATTCAGGTCTAAGCCCATTTCTGGATCTTGTTGAATTTCTTTGAAATGTTTTTGGGTATTTTATAACTTTCCTAACATTTTTAACAGATTTACACAATTTTAAGGGATTTCAACGTATTTTCAAGATTTTATACTATTTTTAAAAATTGCAAAAAATTTTTAAGAGCTTTAAAAAGTTTCAAGGAACTTTAAAATATTCGAACGAATTTTCAATCGATTTCAGTAATTTAATGGAATTTCAAACTACACTCAAAGTCCCATATAATAACAGTTTCAGGGGCTGTCTCGCACTGGCCTTGTTACTAAATTGGTACTCTCAAAACGTAAACTGTCAGGGTCGCCTGAACCGTTTCCAATTCGAATGCTTACTATTGCGCAATATACTCGACTGAGTACTCGCGCACTGCAGCCCTTTCGAGGCGAGAGTCGCAACCGTCTCTCGCCCTGCCTGCTGAGAAACTGCGTGGACCAGGTCCCTAAAATTTTTGAAAGATTTTAATCAAATGAAAGGATTTTAAAAGATTTAAAAAGATTTTAGAGTATTTTAAAAAATTCTAAGAAATGCTCAAGACCTTTAAAAAGTTTAAGGTATATCAAAATAGTTTAAAGGATTTAGAATATTTTTTAGTATTTATAAAAATTCCAGGGAATTCAAAAAGGAGCTTTAAAAAGTATCAAGGTATTTCAAATGATTTTAAATATTTTTGGATATTTTAAAAGATTCCAAAAATCTTTCAATTGATTTCAGCAATTCAATGGAATTTCAAAAGATGTGACATAATTTAGGGCATTTAAAAGATTACAATTTATTTTTAAGAGCTTTGCAAAGTTTCAAGGGATTTCATATGATTTTAAAGGATTTAAAAGACTCTAAGAAATTTTTAATTGATTTTAACAATTTGAAGGCATTTCAAAGGATTTTAGGGTATTTTAAAAAGATTCCAAGGAATTTTTTTAATTTTCTGAGGATTTTAATCATTTCAAGGGAGTTTAAAAGCTCCCAAGGTGAGTTATTTTGTAGGATTTCAAAATTTTACATATATTTCAAGGTATTCCCACAGAGTTTGAACAATCTTAAAGATTTTATGATATTTTATAAGATTCCAAGGAATTTTCCAATGATTTCAATAATTTGAAGGGATATCAACGAATTTTAAAAATTTTTTGTTTTTTTTTCAAAATTCCAAAGAAATTTGAAAGATTTTTAAAAAACTTCAAGAGATTTTGAAAGATTTTAGAGGATTTTAAATATTTTAGGATATTTTGAAAGATTCCAAAGAATTTTTAGTCGATTTCTGTAATTTGATGGGATCTTAAAGGATTTGAAATCTTTTAGAGGGATTTCGTAGAATTTCAAAGATTTTCAAATATTTAAGGTATTTGAAAGGATTTTGAAGACTTTTAAAAGAATTATGATATTCAAAAAGAGTATAAAGAAATGTCAATTGATTTTAATAACTTGAAGGAAATTTAAAGAATTTTTAAGATTTTAGTTGTTTTTTTTAATTCAAAGAAATTTTCAAGAGCTCTAAAGAATTTGAAGGGATTTCAAAAGATTTTACAAGATCTGAAATATCTATTATTAAAAGTTCCAAGTAATTTTGAAGATATTTAGCAAGGCATATCAAAAGATTTTAAGGAATTGAAATGTTTTAGAGTATTTTAAGAGATTCAAAGGAATTTTAAAAATTCCAAGGAAATTTTAAGAGCTTTAAAGCGTGTCTAGGGACTTGAAAGGGTTTGAAATATTTTTGCGTATTTTAAAAGATTTTTAAATCTCCCAAGGCAAGGAAATTCGCAGGAATTAAAAAATTTTCAAATATTTTAATGTATTTCCAAAGACTTTGAAAATTTTTAAAGATTCTATGATATTTTAAAAGATTCCAAAGAATCTTCAATTGATTACAATAATCTGGACGGATTGCAATGAATTTCATAGATTTTACGGTTTTTTCTTCTTCAAAATTCCAAGAAACTTTCAAGAGTTTTAAAAAATTCTAAGGGATTTGAAAAGATTTTGCAAGATTTAAAATATCTTAAGGTATTTATAAAAATTCTAAGAAATTTGCAAGCGATTAAAAAGTTTCAAGGGATTTGAAAGGATTCTAAATATTTTTGGGTATTTCAAGAAAATTCAAAGAAATTTCCAGTAATCTCAGTTATTAAATGGGATTTTAAAGGATTTGAAATATTTTAAGGTATTTTAAAATATTCCTAGGAATGTTTAATTGATTTCAATAATTTCAAGGTATCTCAAAGCATTTTAAAAATTGTAGCGTATTTTAAATCATTCCAATGGATTTTATAAGATATCCGAGGATTTTGTTCATTTTAAGGGATTGAAAAGCCCGTAAGGTTAGCGATTTCCTAGGATTACAAACGTTTTCACATATTTCAAGGTATTTCCAAAAATTTTGGAAATGTTAAAGACTTTATGATATTTTAGAAGATTTTAAGGTATGTTTAAAAGTTTTCAAAAGTTTTAAGGCATTTCAACAGATTTCGAAGAAATTGAAATATTTGAGCAAGTATGAAAAGATCTCAAAGATTTTTCAATTTATTATGAATAGTTGAAGGGATATTTTGTATAATATTTAATGGATTTCACAGAAGTTATAAGAATTGAGGGATTTCGTAGGGTTTCAAAGATTTTAAGAGATCTTAAAATATTTCTGGCAATTTATTTGAATTGATATGAAGTTCACCCTAAATTCTCATTAATTTATTCTAAATTCTATTGAATTCTCTTTAATTTTTATCACTTACATTCTGCTGAATTCACTCAATTTTAATGAATTCAATTATGTTTTTTTAGTTTTCAAAAGTTTTTGTTCAATACCTTAAATTTTTCGAAACTCATTTCAAACATACTTAATCCAATGAATTTTTCAGATATTCAAATTGTTTTACATTAATTTGCACTGTTTTTTTAATTTACCATGAATTTTTATACATTTCATCAAATCCTTTTAGGGGTTTTCGCCTGTTTTCCAATTTGTTTGAATTCTTTTGGATTTAACTTCAATTGTTTTGGAATCTTATGTATTTATCCTAAATTATTTTAAATTGAAGTTTAAATTATTAATGCACATTAGGCACTTTTTAGGTTAGATATTAGTCACTATTAAATGTGTTAAAAGATTAGAATTTTGATCCTTCAATATTAATGCTCAGCGAAACTGAAAAATTATTTTCTGAAAAGTCGGGGATTTTTAAAAATGAAGTTTTCCGGCAACCGTGTTGAGCAACAATACCTAATGCAATCTTGGGGAATACCCTATGAATATCGTATTCCCATTTTTACAAATTGCCGACGAAACATAGAGGATAACAGAACAAAAATATTTCAAAATGCATAATATGTTATCATATAATCCCGCTTATCAATGTTGAGAGGGATCAGAGGAAAGTGGAATCCGGGATAAAATGCATAAAGCCGTAAGTGGAAATTATCGCGCTTCAATATCTGTAGCAGCATTTTCTGGGAGCGGTATAATAGGGAGAGATCTGGCATCTTTGAAATCTGCACTTTCAGGGTTTCAGGTCACATAATCAGGTCATATAATAACAATGCCAAAATAATATTTCCTCGTACACAATTTCACATTCACTGCAGCATAATATGCTCAATCCTCATTCTCCTACTCCAACCTATGTTCAGAAAAATCACTGTTGCAGACGATTATTCGGCCTTTTTCGACTTTTTCGAATTTTTTTGAAAAAATGAGACCTTTTGCGACTTTTTGAAGTGAAATTAGTCAAATTAGGGTTACAAAAAAGAGTTTCGTAGCCTGAAAAGACGGTTAATAAGTCGTTTAAACCTCCCCCTCCCACACTTTCTTTCCCCTACTGCCTCTACTTTCCCCTACCTCCCCATCCTTCATTTAACCCTTCGCCCCGCCTTTGCCAATATCATTCTTCCTCTGTATCCCTCTCTCTTCACTTTTTCAACTCACACTCCACTTTCTATGCATAATTTTCCCCTCTCCTACTCACCCTCATTTCTAATAATTTCCTCTTACTTATACTCGCTTCTCCTACATTCCCTAGATCCCCTCCCCTTATTTCACCAGCTTATCATCTACAATTTCCCTTACTACCCCTCCCTTATTTTCCCTACTTCTCATACTTCCCCTCACTTCCTCTTTACTCATGTCCCTCTAATTCTTAAATTACCGGTCACCTCTTTTCTTCTTACTTCTACTTTTCTTTCCTAATTTTCCCTATTTCTCCTGATTTCCCTACTTCTCCTAATTTCCCTACCTCTCGCCCCGCACTTCGCCTCCACTCATTTCCCTTTATTTTCCCAATTCCCCGTTTCCTCATTTCCCCTTACTTCTTACAAAATCCTAAGAATGCAACAAATGGACTTTTTTCTGTTTTCCTTTGAAGTTCGCTACACTTAATTTAAATTTTAATCGCATTGAACATTTAGAAATTGGAATTCAAAAGTAGAAAAAATGGCAACGTTTTAATTTAGAACATTAAAAATGGAATAATGTCTCATTAAACCTTTATACAGATCAAATTGAAAATAAAAAAAATGGTTTAAATTAATAAAAAGTAGGTTTTTAAGCCAAAAAGTAAAAAGTAAAATGCCCCTTTTTGGATAACCTCGCCTTTGAAATTGAACAATACTGTTGCGAAGTACTATGGGTGTATTTTTTTCTTTAATAAGAGAAAAAAAATTCTGACTCAACATTTTTCAAGCTTATATCTTTGGCTTGCCGAAAATCTTATTTTCAGAAAATCAGAAAGACCATCAAAATATCAATCGATGTGTCCTGTTACTATGAACAACTTTTGCTCTTACCATAATGTTATATTCGAAATGAAAAAAAAGTTTTCTTCATGTAAAAAATGCAACCTTTTTTTTTAACTTTCTAAGTCGCTATTGATTAATCAAGAATGGTTATTGAAAGTTCGTCAATAAGCCAATCCCCGCGTTTCGGAGACGCGAACAATTGAATCAAATACAGTACTGTTATATTTGAGGTATAAAAAGAATCCTCTTATAAAAAAAGTCAACAACTTTGTTAAAAAATTCAAAAACGATATTGGTAGGTTATCATAAGTTACGAAAGGTTCTTCAATTAGGCAATCGATGCCTCTCGAAGACGCAAACAAATATATCATATAAATTACTGTTGTATTCCTAATATTAAAAAAGTTTTTCTCATATCAACAAGATAAGCAATATATTTTTTAAATTATTAGATCGGCATTGCCATATCTTTAGAGGTCATGGAAGATACGTCAATTGGTCATTTCACGCGTCTCAAAGATGCGGGCAAACATGTCAGATGCAGTACTACAATTTTTCTTATATAAACAAAGTTTTTCTCATATAAACAGTATACACAAATTTGTTTGAAACTTCATAAATCGGTACTGATAGGTCATAAAAGGTGCAACAGCAGGTCGATCGCTGCATCTCGAAGACACGAACAAATAAACTCGATATTGTATTGTTGTATTTTGAATATCAAAACAGTTTTTCTCATATAAATAAAACAAATCATGTTTTTCAAACTTCATATATCGGTACCGGTGGGTCATAGAAGATTCAGAAATATACAATATATATTAATAGCTCGATCGTTACATCTCTAAGCCGCGAAGAAATCCACTACATATAGTATTGTTGTATTTTGAATATCAAACAAGTTTTTATAATATACACAGAACAAATCATGTTTTTGAAACTTCATAGATCGGTACTGGTGGATCATAAAAGTTTCAGAAATGTACAATTTATAGTGATAGGTCGACCGATGCTTCTCGAAGACGCAAATGTAGCTACTACATATCATATTGTTGTATCTCCAATATCAAAAAAGTTTTTCTCATGAAAAAAGCTATTTTTTTTTAAATCTCTAAACTAAAAAAACCACTCCTAAATGGCCCATCTAGCTAAAACTCCTATCAGACTTGGATATAAATCAGAGTTGCAATTCATCCACATTTCATGATCATAGCTCTTTTATTTTTCGAGATATGATGAACAAAAAAAGCAACAAACATACGGACGGACACTTTTTTTTAAATTGTATTTTAGAGCTCCTGGGGTCTAAATATGTCAAAAAAGTAGGTTTGAAAATTCAGGTCATTATTTTTTATTTAAATTGCAAGCCTTAACGGTTGGACATTGTCATTTCGAAAACGTTTCAAATCAATTCATTTTAAATCCAATTACAGTCTTCGTACTCTCACCTATTCCCCTTTTTTACCCCTTTCGAAAAAAATGTCTCCTTTTTTCCCTGTTTTATAGAAACTTACCTTTTTCTCATTTTTTTGCTTGAATGCGAACTAAATGATTAGAACCCAATAAGAAAATCCTACTATTTTTTATCGAAAGTTTATTCTCTTTTGTTACAAATGCGACCATTTGGTTTGAAATTCAATTATTTTGCTCAAAAGTTACATGATTGTTATAAAATTCAACTGTTTTGTTAAACATTTGACTTTTAGGGTAGAAAATTCATCCCTTTGGATTGAAAATTGTTCTTTTATGTAAAAAAGTGATCTTCTTTAGTTAAAAATTCATCTTTTAATTTCTGAAATTTCTACAAATGTTAAGGGATTATAGATATTTCAACGGATTCAAAAAGATTAACGAGTTTTCTAAGATTCTCAGAGGATCTCAACAGATTTCAGGTGTTCTGAAATGACTTTAACGAAGATATATACTAGATTTCTAAAATTGTTACCCGCTCTTCGATAAAATATTTAAAACATTGCTCAAAACTATTTTGCTACAATTTATCAAAATGTATGCTACTATTGATACTATTTTAAAATTCTTAAATGTTTTTTGAATTTTGTAAAATTGGAACAAAACCGGGAATTTTTAGTGAATATCCAACTATGATCCACCCTGAATTCATTCCGAAAATTGTATACAAAAGTGTTAAAAAGTGTTTATTTTTGTGGATAAACTTACGCCTCTAAATTATACTTTCTGAACGTAAGAAATGCTTTAAATTCCAGCAGCACTTTTCATATATATTTTTTTTCAGGGTAGATTGAAATTTAAACCAGCAAGGTAATGATAAGATTTATGTCGCATGAAGAAAGAACAGTGAGGAAAGTGAAATACGATTACAAAATGAGATTAAAAGATAGAGCATAAGAGGCGTCTGAAACTCGAGGAGAATATTGACGCGAATTGACTGGTATTTGAGAAAGACGAAGGGTAGTTTCAATGTGCCTGAAATGAGAACAGCGGGTTTTTATCCGAGAGAATGCGTTCTCTCCAATGCCATTAAAAACTTTGTAACAAGATTCCATTGAGTTTCGTGCAGCTCACAGCGAACGAAAGTGATGTCATATACTTAGGGAACGAAGAAGCTGAGATAAAAAAGTTGTACGGTGTAGGAAAAAGTAAAGTCATTCTGGGAAAAGAAAATGATCCTTTAAATCCATTTGTAATATTCCAAGTTATATTGGCTTCAAAAAGCTGCTTATTTATTATCAGTACTAGCAGTAACATCCCTGAATTTGTATTTCCTAATATTAAGAGCTTAAACTATTTTTAAAAGAAGTTGAATAATTTATTAAATTATTATATCTAACACATATATATGGGTTCACAAAAAACTTGTTTTTATTTCTGGTTGCCATATCGCGACAGTTACCAAGATACACACAGTTATCAACTTGTTCTATCCTCTCGTCGTCTAAGGTGATGTTGCATATTGTTTTCACATCCTTTCCTTCATAGTCCATAATTTTGGTTTTATTTACGTTAATCTTGTGGCTCATGTTCTTCATGCTTGTATTCAGTTTACTCAAAATTCTGTGCAAATCTTCGAGTGACTGCCATAACAACCTTATCATCTGCTAACGCTAACCCACGCACCTTCACTGTCCCGGGATCCACTACTTCTTCGGCAAGGATGTCCATTCTTAGACACTTGTCCATGAATTTAATAAATAGTTCCGTTATAATAAATAATAGTTCCGTTCTCCATTCAGAACCTCTCATAACCCTTGTATCTCTTTAAATATAGCTCTCTAAGACTCTCATCCGCAGCAACAAAGTTAATAATACTGTGGCTACCGCCTCTGCACCAGTTGTTCAAGTGGATAATTTTATGCCTCAACGATGTATTTGTGATAAACAAGCCCTTCTCTAAACATCAGCTAACTAATCTGTCCCCACTACCACTTGTTTTCGGTTATCTGAAATTAACCTTCTCTATGCAATAGGGGAAAATATATTATAGAGATATGATGGAAATTTTGAAACCTGGTTACCAGAAAAAAAAATATATTTCTTTAATAAGGTTTCTAATGGCTTCTGCATGATTAATATTGATAAAATAACAATATATATGTATAAATTGGAACAAGAACGAATAATTTAAGTTATATGAAATAACTTTTTATATTCGCAACAGACATACAGTTGAGCTGTACAATGTTGGACATTTCCGGTTTAAACGAAGCATACACTTGGTAAATGTTTTATTTATGTTGTCACAGTAAGTCATTTATTGATATTACTGGTTCCAATATTATATGATATGCGTCATTTCTGAAAGTTGAAATGTATCAAACAGCAATTATTATGATGAATTTGCTGAATATTTGTGTGAATAGTGAGAAAAAACTTAGTAAACTGCAATTTCAGAATTATTATTATGTACCTATGTACATAACAGGTTTCTTAATAAGAAAATTGTAAATTATTCAACTGTATGTTTGTTCCGATTATAAGAAAATATGAAAAATGATTTTCTATAACATAATTCATTCTTTCTTCCTCGTATTTATGTATATTGCTATGAAATCATACTTTTACCAGCACCAAATTTTTTTTTCAATCGGACACAAAATACGAGTTTTCTCCTTTATATTAGCTAAAATTGTTATCTATAAGATATTTCTCTAAAACTAATATGTATATTCTTAAAAAATCGTAAACTACGAAAATCCCAATTGGAAACAAAGAAGCTTCAGTGTAGAGAGTATGAATCAGTAAACAGTAAATTATTATAGATAATAATTTTATTTAAGGGCTTTTTTTTACTGATTTTGTTTTCGAAAGAAAAGGCCGAGAAATGTTAGCATTCTGTTCAATGTAGTTGGCTTAGATTTGTCAGTTCTCATATTTCTCAAACTACATTTGGACGAAGTTAGAGTTGTTTCACAACTTGGTAAAGTTTCGTCAAGATGACGTAACTCAAGCCCACATTTAAGCGTCGCCATCCTAAAGAGCTTTGCAAAGCAAACTTCCTCTGAATCCTGCCAAAGATCATTTCGAATTTGAAGTTCGAAGCGCGATTCAGTAGCACCGCTGCAATTGCACTTTCCAACTGTAGCTGACGATGAAAGGTCTCTTTGGTTCTTCATTTATGGCTCTTTCTACCAATTTCTCTTTTCAAATTTTTGAATTTTTATTTCATTTTATTTTAATTTAGTGTAGAAGTTATTTTTTCAATTTGACAGGCTGAATCCCCCCCTCCTCTTTTCCTTTCTTTTATAGAAATCCTCTTTTTCCCCTCTTTTCAAGAAACTTCCCCTTTTTCTCGGGTTTTCGTTTAAATGCGAACTGACTTAATGCAACCTAATAACAGCATTTTACTTTTTTTGGCTAAAATTTATTTCTTTTTGGATGAAAATTCTACTTTTATATTTTTGGTTCAGAATTCGTTTCGTTTGGTTAAAAATTCAACTATTTTGGTAGAAAATTAAGTTTTTTTGTAGACAATTCATATTTTGGTGTCAAATATTTAGCTGTAATCTTTTTTAATGGAAAGTTGAATATTATTTTGTTTTTAAATTCGTCTTTTTAATTAAAAAGTTAAACTCTTTTGGTGAAATGTTTTGATCTTTCTTAGTAAAAAATGCAATTGTTTAGTTGGAAATTCGTCTTTTTTGTTTAAATTCAACTGTTTTTCGTTTAAAATAAAAATATTCGTTGGTTGAAATATCAACTAGTACATTATTTGTATACAATTGATCTTTTTTGATTGAAAATTGAACTACTTGGTTGAAACTTAAAATATTTTGTTAATAATTAATTTTGTTGTTGAAGATTTATTATTTTAGTTGCAAATTCATCTCTTTTGTTACAATTAAACAATATTGTTGAAAGTGCGTTTTTTTAGGTTTAAAATAATTCTTTCTTCAAGGTGAAGGTTTAATTATTCCAATTGGAGATCCATTGTTTCAGTTATTGTTATAACTGTATTGTTATAATGTTATAATGTTATGGTTGTAACTCTGTATTGTTATAACTTTGGCTAAAAATTTAACTTTTTTGCTAAAAATTATTTTTTTTTTTGTTGAAGATTCATCTCTTTGTTTGAAAGTTTAACTATTTTTTTTGAATACTCGTTTTTTTAAATTAATTTTTTAAACTGAATATGTAACAATTTCATTTTTGGTTGGAAATTTATCTTTTTAAATCGATAATTTAACTACTTGGTTAAAATTTCATCTCCTTTTCTCATGTTCGTTGAAAGCTTATCTTTTTTAGTTAGAAATTTGACTATTGAAATTAATAAAAAAAAAGTAATTTTACTTTTTTTTTTAATGATTTCTTTCAACATTTACTATTCAAATATTTTGTTTAAAATGCAACTGTTTGATTAAAAATTCAACTATTGTCTTGAAAATATAATTATTTTGCTGAAAATTTAATTATTTGATTGAAAATTAATTTTTTTGCAGATTCATTATTTTAGTTGCAAATTTATGTCTTTGGTTCAAATTAAACAATATTGTTGAAATTTCATTTTTTTTCGGTTAAAAATATTTTTTTTCAAAGTGAAGGTTTAATTTTTCCAGTTGGAGATTCATTGTTTTAGTTATCTCTGTATTGTTATCACTTTAGCTAAAAATTGATCTTCTTTGCTAAAATTTTTTATTTTTTATTTGAAGATACATCTTTTTGTTAAAAAGTTCAACTATTTTGTTGAAAAATCGTTTTTTTAAATTACTTTTTTAAACTGAATATGTAACTATTTCATTTTTGGTCGAAAATAGATCTTTTTAAATCTAAAGTTCAACTACTTGGGTAAAATTGTATCTCCCTTTTTTAAGTTAGTTGAAAGCCTATCTTTTTTAGTTAGAAATTTAACTATTGAAATTAATTTTAAAAAGTAATTACAAATTTTTTAAAAATAAAAATATTTCTTTCAACATTTACTATTCAACTATTTTGTTTAAAATGCAACTATTTGATTAAAAATTCAACTAATTTGTTGAAAATATAATTATTTTATTGAAAATTAAATTATTTTGTTAAAGTCATATTTTTTGGTTGAAAATTAAACTGTTTGGTTGAGCATTCGACTTTTTGGCTAGAAAATTCGTCCTTTTGGATTGAAAATTTATATATATATATTTTTTGTAGAAAAGTCATCTTTCTTCGGGTTGAAAATTGAACTGTCTTCTGAAAAATTCGAATTTGGCTTGAAAATTTAACTATTTTGGCAGAAAATTTAAGTATTCGGTTAAAAATTTAACTATTTTGTTGAAATTTAGACTCTATTGATTGAAAAATTTAAGTCATTAAACGTAAATGCAACTATTTGGTTGAAAATTATTATTATTATTATTACTTTTGACAATTCAACTTTGCAGATTGGAAATTTGTCTCTTTTCTAAAAAATATGTTTCGGTTTCAAAATTAAAATGTTTAGTGGAAAATGCAACTGTTTTTGGTTGAAATTTCATCTTTTTTGTTTGGAAATTCGACGACTTGATTGGAAAACCATCCTCTTGGATGGTTGCAAATTCATCTTTTTTGGTAGAAAAGTCATTTTCCTTGGTTAAAAATTAATCTTTCTTGGCTGAAAATAAACTCTTTTTATTGAAAATTCAACTTTTTAGATTGAAGATTCAACTGTTCGGTTAAGATTCTCCTATTTTATTGAAAATTGAATGATTTTGTTGATAATTCAACTATTTGTTTAAAAATTTATCTTTTTTGAAAGAAAATTTAACAGTTTTGTTGAACGTTCGTCTTTTTGAACAGAAAGTTCATCTTTTTTTATCATATTTTTTGGTTGAAAATTAACTTTTTGGTTGAGAATTTATTTTTACTGGTTTGAAAACCAACTGTTTCTTGAAATCTAAAAAATTTAAAGCGTTTCTTATTTAATTTAATATGGTACCAACATCAATTTTATTTAAAAGAATGTATTGCCCTTTGATGGTCTGATTGACTGAAGAAAAGAGTTAATCAACAGTGTCGAATCCGCATAAAAATTATTTTCCCTATATTGCATGAGAATCTCGGTTAAATATCTCTGAAAGGTATAATTCTCAACAAATCTCAGAGCCTCTGCATTCTTTATCACACCTGGAACTCCGTCGGAAGCGGAAGCGCGATTAATTCTGGAAAGAAGGAGTGACGAAGTAGGGGTTGAGGCCACCAGAGGGGTATTACTAATTCGAGACTCTCGTAAATCTCGTCTTCGAACCTGAGTGGAGAGCATCTAGACAGTATTTATGGCGTCCTATAAATAATAAAAGGGTATAGAGGGTGACATCCTGCTTTTTACAGGCGAGAAAAAGTCTCCGCGGAAGGGAAAGATTGTGGGGGAAATTGTAGGAGGGAATCAGAAGCTGGATCGGTGAATTTTTCTCATCGCCGATTGCTTTCTCCGACACTCCCTGTCGGGGTGCGATAAATCTCTGAGGTTGGTAATTTAGATTAAAAAAATGACCGCCAACGAGACGCTGCGCTTAGCATTTTTGAACCAGCATCCCCTTCCAGTAGATGTTTAAGGGGTTTTTTAATCCAAGATTCCTACCTTACTTACATCGAGAAGATTCTATAGCTGTAGTGGTTCGTGCCCGTGCTAAGTTTCTAGAAAAGTGGTTCGGTTCCGTGCTAAGATTCTAGAATATTTTAGATGACGTCATCCTGAATTCCAACTTTAACGGCACCGAGATGATTCTATAGCGGTAGTGGTTCGTTTCTGTGGCATTTTTCTAGAACATTCTAGATGACTTCACAAAATAAAATTGCGCAATTGTGAGCGATGAATTCGCGTAAACAGCTTCAAGGTTATTTTTTGTCTCAATTGAGCATTTAACTTAAATACTCACAAGGTTATATTTTTTATTTGTTCTCGCATTTTTTACTGCTTCATATGATTATGAGAAACAAAAACAAGGATGATTTATTGTTTTCTTATAGATAACACATTTGATTCTGTAAAGTCATCTAGAATGTTCTAGAAACTTGATACGGAGAGGAACCACTACTGCTATAGAATCTTCTCGGTGCCTGTAAGGAATGAATTTAGGATGACGTCATCCAAAATATTATAGAAACTTAGCACGGACAGGAACCACTTTCTAGAAACTTAGCGCTGACACGAACCAATACTAGCTATAGAACCTTCTTGCTCTCGGTAAGACAGGAATCTTGGATTAAAATCCCCTTACTTATCTACTCCTTCTGGCTTCTGCCAGGGAAAAATATTAATGAAGCGCTTTGTGAGTGAAAAAGTTGTAGAGCCTTTGGAAGTAATGGGAACTATTTCGAGATATGAAAACTGAAAGGGTACCCTAAAAATCCGTTATCAAATCATTATCGATTTGATTGGGGCTAGCATACAAAGACTTGATGAATTAAGTATTTGTTTCGGTTTTAAATAGAAAATGTTAAAGCTTAAATGATAACAGGGATTACAGTCAGTCTTCCTTTTCCCCCTTCAATTTGAAAAATCGCCTAAAATTCCTGAAATTGAGAATTTTGACCCAAATTTTCCGTTTTCTCCTTTTTTTACAAGGTTAGGATTAATTTTCTAAGAATAATAAATGATAATTGAAGCCATTAGAAAACGAGAAGCTTCGAAAAAGATTCCTTCAGAATTTTCGATGATACATAATAATTTCAAATATTTTGTATACGATTTATTTTATAATTTTGTAGTTATGAAAGGCATTGTCGACATCAATAAAAAAATATTAAATTCATATGATAAAATACGACTTTTCAACATAATTGTGGATTTTTTACCCAAATTGTTGAATTCTCTATGGAACAGTTGAAGTTTCAATCCGAAAATATGAATTTTCAACAAAAAAGGTCATTTCCAACCAAAGAGATGAATTTTCAATGTAACTGTTGAATCTTCAACCAGAAAAAATGGATTTTCAGCCATGTAGTTAAACTTTCAAGCCAAAATGATGAATTCTCAACAAAAAAGGCAATGTTCGTTATTTCAACTAAAAAAGATTGGAATTTTTATTAAAAAACAGTTAAATTCATTAAAAAGGCGATTTTTTAAACAAAATAGTTGAGTTTTCAAGAAAAATGATTTTTCAGTCGAGAAAAAAAATTGTAACAAAAAAGTTAATTTTCTACCAAATTGTTAAATTTTTGAAACCAAATAGTCGAATTTTCTACAGAACTTTAAAATTATGAACTGGAAAATGTGAATTCTCAATAAAGAAGTTAATTATATTATTAACAAAAAAATGGCTGAATTTTTAACAATAAAATTTTCAACCAAAAAGATGAATTTTCAACTAAAATGATGAATTTTTAGCGACGACAATAAATTTTGAACAAAGTAGTTAAATTTCAACCGAATAGTTAAATTTTTAACCAAGCAATATGAATTCTTAACAAAAAAGCAATAGTTCATATTTCAATCGAAAATTTTTAGAATTTAGAGTAAAAAACAGTTGAGTTCATCGAGAAAAGACGAGTTTTTAACAAAATGTTGATTTTTCAACCAAAAAGTATCTTCTAGTCAAGAAAGGAAAAAAAATGCAATAAAGTTGTTGAGTTTTCAAGACAAAAGAACTACTTTTCTATAAAACAATGGAATTTCAAACAAGAAATCCTGAATTTTCATTAAAAAATGTAATTTTTAACCAAATAGTTGATATTTTCTGCGAAAATACTTGAATTTTCAACCCAAAAGACAAATTTTCAACTAAAATGTTGAATCTTCAACAACAAAAACTGAATTTTCATCCAAGTAGTTAAATTTTCCAGAAGAAAAGATACCCTGGTTGATATTTCAACCAACATATTTGAATTTTAAATGCAAAACAGTTAAAATTATCAAAAAAGACGAAGTTTCAACAAAATATTTAAATTCCCAACCAAATGGTTTTTCAGTCAGCAAGCAAACAAAATGACAACAAAAAAGGTAAATTTCAATTAAGTAGTTGAATTTTCTACTACATTGTTCAATTTTCAAGCCAGAAAGTCGAATTTTCTACAAAACATTTTAATTTCCAATCCAAAAATATATGAATTTTTAATAAAGCAGTTGAAATTTTAACAAGTATTTGAATTGTCAACCAAGCAGCATGAATTAATGAAAAATGAAGGAAAATCAAATTAAGGAAAAATATAATAGTTGATATTTTAACCGACAAAAGAATATTTCTACTCAATTGTTGACTTTTCAAGCCTTGAAGACGAATTTGTACAAAACGGTTGAATTTTCAAGCCGAAATGATTAATTTTCACGAAAAAAGTTCGTTTTCAACCGGATAGTTGAATTTTCAACCAAAAAATAACGATTTTTTAACAAAATTTTTGAATTTCCAACAAAATAATTAAATTTTTAACCATATTATGAAATTATTCGCCAAATATATAACAGTAGACTTTTCAATTCAGAAAAATAAAGTTTTACCCAAAAATAGTTGTTTTTTTGGGTTCTATTAATTTAGTTCGTAATTAAGTGGAAAGCGAAAAAAAGAGAAGAAGAGAAAAATAGGGTCACTCAGAAAACGATTTGGTTGAACAAGAAAAATTTGTGTTGATTTAACCATAGAATATGATTATTATATGAACAACCAAATTATGTGGCTGTTGCGAGCAAATTTGTTGGTTCTTTCAACTAAGTAAATTGGCAGATGGATTACTTGGTTTTATTTTACCAAAAAAATTAGTTGGGTCAATCAATTATCCTGTTGAATGAACCTAAATTTGGTTAATTCATCCAAATTTTCATGTTCATCTAAAAATACAGTTTTTTTGGTTCAAGAAATTCTTTTTAGTGAGAAAGACTGTGAAGCCTGCTATAAATCTGTATGTTAGTTTTGGTTGTAGAAACAACAAATTTCGAAATGGAGAATAATATGAAAAAAAGTAGCATATATTCAGACCTCTAATAAAGTATAATCAATTTGAAGTTGATTGTTAAATAGCTTGTTTTATGCACGTTAGCAAACTGCATATTTGAAAAAATATTATTCTCATAATTTTATTATTTCTCTGAATCATTATAATGATTAATAATTAATAATTTTTCAATTTCTGTTTTTAATTTTACACTGTAATACTACTGCTACTGTTAGAGGCAACTTTCGTTCAATATTCACGAGACACCCATATGATATAAGAAATTTTGAATAATAAATGAAATACTCTTTGTAATCTCCCTTTTTGGGGGAAAAGTTATGTTATATATATGCAATAGGGTATTTTTGTGTTTATAATTTTTTTATTTGGTTGGAGTGGCAGCAGAAGTGGCGAAGAGAACCTGCAAAGATCGTAAAATTCATGTGGGCAAATTCATTCGCATGCGGACTATAGTCCACATAAAGTGCAGCTGCATTCACATTTCTGCAATAAATACTATTGTTATTACCTTTATCCAGGTTGGAAGAGCTATAAAGGACTGTTTTTGCATTAATTTTTTATTAAAGAAAAAAACGGGCAACTGAACAGACTGTAAAATTTTCTTATTTGAAATTATGTCCTATCTAACATTTTTATGCTTATAACCTTTCTGAATATGAGTAATTAAAAATGTTCAATTGAAAAGTATAAATCCATTAAATTAGTTATTATTTATTTAATTCTTTGTCGAATTGAACTAATTCAGATTTTCTGATTCAATATTTTCTGATTCATTCGAAACTAAATCATATAAACCTCGGACTCACGCCACGATATTCAGTTTTTTTTAATGCAACTATTTTGAAAAAATGAAACTATTTTAGAAAAATGACACTGATGCTACTATTTCCTCAAATTACTCCTTATGAAACTATTTTCTCCCTTTTGTCTTTAAACATATTTTAAAATCTATTCACTAAATTGTATAAAATATCATATCCGCCATCTCGAAAATCTAAGTTTCCAAGGATTTCAAAATTTTATAGATTTAAAACTTTGTAAAAACGTTTCAACGGATTTCTCAAAATTTCACGAGATTTTTGGAAATTTATAATTGAACTATTTCATTATTGGTTGGAATTTAATCACTTTCAGTTGAAAATGGAATGATTTGGGTGAAAATTTCCGTAATTTGTTGTAAATTCGTCTTTTTTGGTAGAAAATCATTATTTTTTACAATTACTTCGTTGAAAGTTGAACTATTTTCTCAAAAATTCATTTTATCAGTTGAAGATCCTTCTGCTCGGTTGAAAATTCAATTAGTTTGTTAAATATGTGTCTTTTTTGGTTAAAAATACATTTTTTAACTGCAAATTTAATTGTTATTCAGAAAATTCATCTTTTTTGCTTAAAAATTCAATTGTTTTGTTGATAATTTTTCTTTTTGGTTTGTAAATTCTATTAATTTTGGAGAAAATTCAACAATTTCGTTAAAAAGAAATTTTTTTGTTAAAAATGCAACTGTTTTCTATAGCCAAATAGATTTTTTCTAAAGCCCATTTGGTTGAAATTTTTTTTCCTCTCTTGACTGAATAATCTTTTGTGATGAAAAAGTAAACTCTTTTTTTAATAATTCGTAATTTTTGTTTAAAAATTCATCTCTTTTGGTAGAAATGTTATCTTTTTGATCAAAAATGCAATTGGTTGGTTACTGAATAATCGGTTTTAGTTGAGGATTTTTATTTTAATTTAATTTAATTTTTTAACTATTTTGTTTAAAAAATTTCCTTTTGGTTGAATCCAATTGTTTTTATTTAAAAATAAAAGTCTTTTTTGGTTGAAAAATATTCTATTACATTTTTTGAGCATTAATCTTTTTTTTTGTGAAAATTCAATTACCTGATAAAATGGTTAATTCCTGCGTTAAATTTCGTTTTTTGTTGGAGATTCAAAATTTTATTTGAAAATTCAACTATTTTATTTATTTATTCTGTCAAAATTTCGCTATTTTGTTGAAAAATAAATTACTTCTTCGAAAATTCAACTTTTTTGTTAAAAATTCGTCTTTTCGGTTGAAGTTTGATCCTTCTTGATCAAAATTCGACCATTTGGTTGAAAACTCAGCGAATCAATTAAAAATGCAACTATTCATTTAAAAATTCATCTTTGTAGGAGGAGAATTCAGCTATGTGGTTACAAATTCACCTATTTTGTTGAAAATTTAATTATTTAGCTGAAAATTTGTCTTTTCAATTGATAATTCACCTATTTGGTTAAAAATTCGTCATTTATGCTTGAAAGTTCAACTACATTTGATTTAAAATGCAACTGTGTAGTCTAAAATTAATTTGTTTGTTGAAAATTAATCTGTTTGGTTGAAAATTCATCTTTGTAGGTGAAAAATTCAACTATTTTGTGAAAAATTTAATTATTTTGTTAAAAATTCAACTCTTTTGTTGAAAAGTCATCCGTTTGTCACCAAATGCTACTGCTTTTTTGAAAACGATTTTTTTTTTGTAGAAGAGTTCTTGGTAGAAAATAAGCTATTTGGTTAAAAATTAATTTTTTTCCCTTGAATGTTCAACTATCTGGTTATAAATGTAACTATTTAGACTAAAACTAATTTGTTCGTTTCTTGGAAAACAATCTTCCTTGAATGAAAATTAATTTTTTCGCGTTTAGAAGTCAACTGTTTTGTGAAAAATGGACTTTTAGCTCTAAAAATGTATTATATTTCTACTTGGAATTTTGAGCGGTCATATTGAATTCAATATGGTACCTATACAATTATTTGATAAAAAAGAATTCATTCCCCTATTTTCGTGAAAAAACCTTAGTTTCCCTGTTTTGAGAGCATTTTGGGCAGTAAAGTTTGTTAAAATATTATGTTTGTATGTTTTGAGTTTTATTTTTTTTTTTTCACATCGAAGAAAAAATTTGGATTTAAATAGCGTGACGTAGTTTTTGAACTGCCTCCTTTGCCTATTTCAGGAATTTATGGGATTTTAAAGAATTTTAACGGACTTGAAAGGTTTTTGGATATTTTAAAAAAAGTTTCGAAAAGAATTAAAGCGAATTTAATAGCACAGAAAAAACTGAAGGTACAAAATGTTGCAGGTAATTGTTCAAGCAGGGTAATAGTCAGCTGATTACTCCAAACTGATGTAAACTTTCCGTAGTTACAGGCTTGTAACGTGCTGCCTCTAGCGGAGCTCGCCGGAGATATCTGCGACTCACCAC
This sequence comes from Andricus grossulariae, assembly GCA_011634705.1. Lineage (NCBI taxonomy): Eukaryota > Metazoa > Arthropoda > Insecta > Hymenoptera > Cynipidae > Andricus > Andricus grossulariae. The sequence goes on from JAABKJ010001085.1 coordinate 19,472, forward strand.
TGAAAGTTTACCTCAGTTTTGGGTAACCACCTCTCGTTTACCCTTCTTGACCGATTACCTTCAACATTTCGTACTTCTGTTTTTTCAATGGGGAGATGTATGTTCTATACCAAAATTTTAAAAATAGTTAATCCCACGATTTAATATTTTAAAAATTGCAAGACACTATTTAGCATTTGTTTTTCAAATTTTATGCTACTATTGGTACTATTTTGAATTTCTCAAATGAGTCTGAGTCCTGTAAGTCCAAAATTTGTGCATATTGTAGAGGGCGTAACCAAACTCAATTAATGTAACAGTAACACTCTCTCGGAAGGTTAGCGGAAGGTTTTCGTTAGTCATGGAGAGTTCAGAGGTCGCATGTGCCCCTCGGGAAAACAATTCTGTATACACTCCGCCATGTAGAGCTAGCGAGGTGCAAATACATGTATCTGCACACTTTGAAAATATGTATATGTGCAGGTGTAAGTAACTATATGTATGCACAAAGGCGTACGATCCAAGCGAAATGGAGGGAAGTACGGTTATAGCGCAGGCTAAAACTCGAGGAAACCGTGCAACAGCTTCGCGGCTCTCGAGCACGTTTGTTAATTAACGCTAATTAATTAAGGAGCCTTGGTGTGTCCGGTCGCCACGAGAAGTTCCTTCCTTCCTTCCTTTCATGACCTACAAGGCCCCGTAGGACTCAAACGACACGATTCCTTACTTCTCAAAATTCAAATCTAATTGATAAAAAGCTTCATCTTCTTAGATGGAATCCATTTGTGTATCTTATATCTTATACGAGAGGTGCAAGTTTAACTGCATTAAATGTTCATTTATTATTGCAATCAGAGATACTTAAATCTTAGTTTAGAATTATCCACATTGCTCATTAGGGTTTCGTAGCCCCGGGTAGAAATCCTTATAGTTTCAGTCGGATGTACGGCCGTCCGTCGTACTTTTTTCCAGGGTCGTGAAGTGAGGGGAAATAATAGGCGGGAAGGTAGGGGAAGTGAGAGGAAATTAAGAGAGAGGAAGTAGGGAAAGTGAGGAGAAAAGGTGGTGAGGGAGTAGGGGAAGTGAAAGGAAATTATGGGAGGGGAAGTGAAGAGAAATGAGGGCAGGGGAAGTAGAGGAAATAGGGGTGGGAAAGTACGGGATCTGAGGAAAAATAGGGTGAGGGGAAGTGAGAAGATATTACTGGAAGGGGAGTGAGAGGCGGAAAAGTAGGGACAGTGACAAAATATAAGGGGTGGGGGAGTACGGGAAATCATGGAAGAGGAAGAAAAGAAGTAAAGAGAGGGGAAGGGAAAGGAAGTGAGGGGAAATAAGAGGAGTGGAAGTGGGGAAGGTGATGAGAAATAAGAAAAGAGGAAGTAGGGGGAATGAGGGGAAATAAAGGGTGGAAATTAGGGAAAGTGATGAGAAATGATGGGCAATAAGGGAAGGGTAAGTGAGAAAAATGATGGAAGGGGAAGTAGGTGGAATGAAGGAAGTGTAATTGGTGAAAATTAGGAAAGAAGTAGGGGAAATGAGGAGAAATAGGGGTTGAGGGAGTAGGGGAAGTGAAAGGAAATTATGGCAGGGGAAGTGAAGAGAAATGAGGGCAGAGGAAGTAGGGGAAATAAGGATTGGGAAAGTACGGGATCTGAGGAAAAATAAAGAAAGAATAAGTGACAAGATATGACTGGAGGGGAAATGAGAGGCGGAAAAGTAGGGGTAGTGAGGAAATTTAAGGGGTAGGGGAGTACGGGAGCTGATGGGAGAAGAAGTATAGGATGTGGAGGTAGGGGAAATGAGGGGAGAGGAAGTAGGGGAAGTGAGTGGAAATAAGAAGAGTAGAAGTAGAGAAGATGATGAGAAATGAGGGAAGGGGTAGTAGGGGGAATGAGGGAGAATAAGGGATGGAAATTACAGAAAGTGATGAGAAACGAGGAGAAATGAGGGAAGGTTAAGTGAGAAAAATGAGCAAAGGGGAAGTAAGTGACATGAAGGAAGTGTAATTGGTGAAAATGAGGAAAGAAGTATAGGAAATGAGGCCAGATTAAGTAGGGGAAGTGAGGGGAAATATAAGGAGAGGAAGTGGGGTGAATTAGAGTAAGGGAGTAATGGAAGTGATGGGAGATGAGGAGAGGGGACTTTAGGAAGTGTTAAGAAATGAGGGGAAATGAGGGATGGGAAAATGAGGGGAAGGGAAGTTGGGAAAGTGAGAGGAAATGAGGAGATTGGAAATGAAAGAAGGGGAAATAATAAATAGCACCCAATAAGAAAATCCAACTATTTTGGCTTGAAAGTTAATTATTTTTAATTAGAAAGTTTAAATGATATTTTATGATCAAAATTCATCTCTGTTTAGAAGTGATATCTTTTGGTTAAAAATTCTACTTTTCATTTGAAAATTTAATTATTTTGACAAAGATTCAAGTATTTTGTTAAAAAGTCATATTTTTTTTATTAAGGTTAATTCTTTTCTTTTCAAAGGTCTACTATTTTATTCTCTGTTCAAAATTTATATATTTTTGTTACAAATTCTAGTATCAGGTTGAAAATTGATTTATTTTATTAAAAATTCATCGTTGGTATAAAATTAATCTTTTATGGTTGAAAGTTCATTCTTTAGAATTCAAAAGTGTATTATCATGCTTTGGTCCTATAATTGATCTCTTTTGATTAATAATCAGATTATCTGGTTAAAAATTGAATTATTTTGTTACACATTCAACTATTTTGTTAAAATTGGATTATTATTATTGGATTAAAAATTCATCTGTTGGTAGAAAAGTCACCTTGTTTGGTTTAAAATTCCACTTTTATGGTTAAAAATTAAATCTTCATAATTAAAAATTCTACTGTTATATTTTTGATCCAGAATTCACTTTGTTGTTATTTTTTATTTTAAAAGTCTAATATTGCCTTTTGGGTTCGAAATTCATCTCCTTTGGTTAAAAACTCTAATATTTGGTGCAAAATCACCTTTTGGTAGAAAAATCATATTTTATTGTTGAAAATTCATCTTTTGTGGTTGAAAGTTAATTATATTCAAATGAGAAGACTACTATTATCTATATTTTTTCAAACACTTTTTCCAAACAGTTTTTTTTTCAAATATTTTTGTTCAAAAATTTCTTTTAAAAAAAATTTGTTTACAAAATTTAAAAATCTTTTCTTCTAAGATTTTTTGAAGACTTAAATTAACGTCTTGATGTGCGATATATATCTGCACTTGTATCACAAATAAATATTTACAGTAATTTACATTATATATTTCACCTTCAAGTTCGAAAATGTTCAAAATTGATAATAAAGCAATTAAAATTGAAATGAACGCATAAAAGTCGCCCGGAAAAAATCTAATTTTTCACTATCTTGAATTTAATTTTATAAATTTTCAACTTGATATCCCATTAAGTTAATGTAGGTATTTGCACCTGAATAATACTCTTTGAGATATGTATTATTTTACAAAATTTGTAAGTTCTTCAAGCATGAAGCAGAATTTAGATTCATCTATAACTTGCACAGAGAATGGAGCACTTCACTTTGTTTATTGTTTACCTTACTCTTACCATGTTATTGTTTTCATTGCGCTAAACTGTGCCTCCATCCAATGTTCGGAACATGATCCGTACATTAGATATTCAAAACTGAACCCGACTGCATAATCTAGGTTGTGCACACAAACAGGTATAAAGTTATCAAAAGAAAAAAGAGACGCTAAATATTCATGAGCTGCTCATATACTATCCAATTTCGAAATTTCTGGACTTTCCCTTGAGCAATTTTTCATTTTCCTTGACCGTTCTAAATTTTTCTTTTAGGTATAAAAACAACCTTCCACCTTGGAGATCAGTAATGAAAATGAAAGAAAAACAATTTTTTTACATTTATTTTAAAACAGTGGAGACATTTAGTTTTCATTAAAGAAAAAATGGAATTTTTTAATAAAATAGTTCAATTTTCAATCAAGGTGATATAAAACTTCTGTTTTACTTATTTTTAAACAGTTAATACATTTAATTTTCATCAAAGAAAAAATGGAATTTTTTAACAAAATAGTCAAATTTTCAACCAAGGTGATGAATCTTCGATACAAAAAACAAGTTTATACATTCATTAAATATTTCCACCAAAAAATATTTTAATTTTATATGAAAAACAGTCGAATTAAACCAAAAGAAACGAGATTTCAAGAAAATAGTTAAACTGTCGACCAGAGATAAATTTTCAGCTAAAATGATGAATCTTAATATGGAACAGTTAAATTATCGCTTTGAAAAATGTAATTTTCCACCAAAAATAGAATAGTTAAATTTTTAGTTAGGAAAATAAATTTTCAAGAAAAAAAAACGAATATTCAACCAAAGAGATGAATTTTTAACAAAAAATAGAACAGTTAAAGAGGAATAAAATTCTATCAAAAAATATCAATTTTCCACAGTAAATTATGAACTTTGATACTAAAAAAAAATGAATTTTCAATAAAAAGTGAAGTATAGTTGATATTTCCATCAAAAAATATTATAATTTTTAATCAAAAACAGTTGAATTCAACCGAAAGAAACGAATTTTCAATAAAATAGTTAAAATAATTAGGTCTAAATTAACAATAAAATATGAATCTTTAACAAAAGAAATGAATTTGCAACTAAAAAAGATCAATTTTCAAGCAAAAATGCAATAGTTACATTTTCAGTTTGAAAAATTAATTTTCAACTACCTGTAATAGAAACAAACATTTACCCAAATAGTTAAATTTTTAACCAGAGTAATAAAGTTTTAACTAAAACGATGAATATTCAACCAAGAAAAAAGGAATTTTTAACGAAATAGTGGAATTTTCAACCCAAAAGATGAATTTTCTACCAAAAAAAGATTAAGTTTCAACAAAATAATGAATTTTCAACTTCAAAAGATGAATTTTCAACCAAAAATAGAATAGTTAAACTTTTAGTCAGGAATATAAATTTTCCAGAAAAAAAACGAGTATTCAACAAACGAAATGAATTTTAATTTTAATACAGATGAGTTTTCAACCAATAATAGAACAGTTCAATTTTGAGTTACAAAAATGAATTTTAACCAAAAGGATGATGTTTCACATAAAACAGATAAATTTTTAGTTTAAATTATAATATAAATAATACAATGTTAATGTTTTTGTCTACATGGTCGATAATCAATATTTTTTTGAAATATTGATTATTAAAGTTGTGAAACACACCTTTTTAAGTTGTGAAAAAAATCTCTCTAGCTCCGCTGGGATTCGAACTCTAGATCTTTCAAATTTCCGGTCTGATGCTGAAATCTGAAACATCTGGAGTTCGAATCCTCGCGGAGCTAGAGACATTTTTTCACAACTTAAAAAGTTGTGTTTCACAACTTTAATAATCAATATTTCAAAAAATATTGATTATCGAGCATGTAGACAAAAAAACATTACAATCATATTATCTACAATAATTCACTGCTCAAAAAACATAACATCAATCAATTAAAATATAATAGTTAAATTTTCAGTAAAAAAATGAATTTTTAGCGAAATAAAATGAATTTTCCACGAAATATGTAGTTAAATTTTCAACCAAACATATGAATTTTCCACAATAAGATAAATTTCAACCGAACATGGAATATTTCAATTTTCAGTAAAAAAATTAATTTTCAACCAAAAAAATTAATTTTTAACAAAGTAGTCCCGCTTGCAAGTAAGTGATTGAATTTTCAAACAAAAGCGATGCATTTTAAGTAAAAAATTTAATATTTGATATTTCAACTAAAAAGAAGTTTAATTTTAAATCGAAAACAGTTGAATTCTACAAAAAAGATGAATTTTTAAGAAAATAATAAAATTAACTGAAACTTCATTTCATCGAAAATTCCTCGACTCTTTTAGGTTCTCCCTGACATTCCCTGACTTTCCCTGACCAGCTGTAAATTCTCGAATTTCTCTGACATTTTCTGACTTGTAACAACCCTATACTAGCATGTTTTCCTCTTAAAATTTACACTCCGAGCCAACATTGCTTTTCTTTGTTCGATTCACTTTTTTCGTTTTTTTTTTTATGTAAGATTCGACGAAAAACATATTTGCACACCTTTGATCGTAAAAGTGAATGTATGTCAATCGCACCACCCAATTGTGTGGAACCTCTGGTCCTCGAAAACGAGTAACACATAAAACTGAAATGGGATTTGGGAAAGGGCTTTCATGTCATGAAGTTACTCGATGTAACGACCGTGTATTTTTTCGATCGAAGGAAATTCGTGAAGAGGTGCTAACATCTAGTTTGAAATTGTCATTTTTATAGGTTTGACCTCTAACGATTTTAGTTCTGCTTTTTTTAAATTTATTTGTGGGTGACAGTAAAAAAAATGAGAATATCGCGTCCCGGGAATGTTGCGCTTCTGTCTAGAGGTATAATTTTTATAATTTCAGGGTTTTGTTAAGCACATTTTCTCCAGTAATATCATATGTGCCAATTATTGTCACTTTACTCCGTAGCGAAGTTGATTCGATTAGATATGAGTAAATGTCATCAGGAACTATAATCACTTCTTAAATATTCCCATTTAAAAATCTTGAAAATTACGGCAATAAAGGTAAATTTAAATTTGATCAAATAATGACGTTCTAAACTTCCTAAAAATTTAAACCGCTTTCACGGTGATTGTCGAACGGATCCTTGAAATTGCTTTAAATGCATCTAGATTACGAAGTGTCTCTATTCCATTAATTTGAAATTCTTAGTGGAAGTGTCATTTTACCAACTTCATGTAGAAAAGGGCAAAAAAAGAAAAGCAGGGAAAAAGAATAAAACAATGAAGGCTAAAAACAAATCTTGTCACTGGAGACTAGCTACCAGAGCTTTCTGAACTTGCTCCACTGTCTCTACAAAATGTCTACAAAGTCTTTCAACAAAAGCCCTGATTTTCTACTCGATTTCATTCTCTTATTATTTATATGTTGTTTAAACTTTTTTTCGAATTTCATCCCGATTTTTTTTTATTAGCCAAGGACTAAGTCAAGTGCCTGATGAGTTAATGATCAGATCTGGATGTTCGATGATCTTTTAAAAATACCTTACCAACATTAGATGCACACTCATCAGGTACTTGTAACAAAAATTGTGCACCATGTCCGGACCTGAGACTTTCCACTTACTTGCCCTTTTCAGAGCCGCTAAAACGTCTGAGTCTGTGATGTTAGTAGGCTTCATTACAGGATTATTGCTTGCTCTTTCTTCCTCTAGTTGGAACCACGCTGTACCTAAGTTGTCTGCTTGTTCTTTCCCAAATACCCAATCAGTAGTCAGCGCTGTTGGTTATTTTTCTATACACTCAGTTCACGTTAGAACCTTCTTTCATCTACCTGAAATGTTCGATTTTGCATCAAATCGCAGCCGTTGGATGTCTATAATCTTATCCAATATTGCTGGTATCAATATCTCAATGTTCCGAATGTGGATGATTTTAGTAACATAGTGTGTTCTCTCTGGTTCTATTTCTTCTCCTAAATTGAGTGAATCGGCCCAATTTGCTTCTTGCTTTGCTGAAATTCGTATCTAACCTAATTTTCCATGGTGGATCTCGTTTCCTTCCTGGGGTAAATGCTACATTTGTAGACCCAGTTCTACGGCTCAACGTTACAACTGCCACAGTTGCACAATACACAAGAGTTTGCAACTCGAACGCAGTTAGCGTTGCGTTCAACTGCATGTGTAAAACCTTGTTGTTTAGGTGTTCTATTAGTGCACGCAGATCCTTCGTAATGATCATCGTCAACAGAGAATGCCTTTGTGTTGATTATACATCCCTGGACTTTAGTAAACCACAACCAAAATTTCTTTCAAGGTGCTGCAGTTTTTCTGGGATTTTGCCATTCACATCAACTTAAACTTTAATGTCCGGATGTGGTTATAGTGAATCCGGTATTTGATCTTCGTTATCCCTAGCACCTACGCCTTCAGCTTCAATCTGGTATTCGTTATACGCACCTTCCAGATGGATTTAATCATTGCGAGGCTTCTGTTTCACTTCCGTTCTGATTGTAGCTAGTTCAACACCCGAAAAAAGTCTATTGTCAGATATTGAGCGTTTTTGGTCTCCAAGATTCTATTCCTTTATTCTTGTGGTTGGATTCGGGTATTTGAGTATGGAGATACGATGATGCTCTCCGCACTTCGCCCACTTTTCTCTGCCAAAAAATAAAGGCTCAAAACGTTTCTGTTTATATGGTATGTCTATTTTAAACGCCTTATTGGTTGCCGAATCTCTGTTTCTGCTTCTGATTTAATGAGGCCATCTGCCGCTGGAGGCTGTGATGGTACTGGCTCATCATGAGGTTGCGCAGGAACATCAATAGCATGATGATGTCGTGGTACTGTACCGGCCGCCGCTTGATCTTTTGATGCAGCTTTCTCTAGCTGATGTTCATTATGGATGTTTTTTTTCGCGCTGAATGAATCTGTCGTTTAATCTCCATTGCTCGGTCTTCTGAGATAAGTAGGTTATTTCTGATGTCCTTCATCTTAGCGATAAGATCACTGACTACAATTTTCTGTATATGAGGTCACTTTGCAGCAAAGTTCGTCCTTTTGTATCCCCTTTTCGCTTCTGATTTTAAATTGCGCTTCATAATTGAGACGCATCAATTCTTCTTTAATTGTGGTATATATTTCTTATGCTAGCCAAAGCATGCTCAGCAGGCACAGCTGATCGTTTCTAAATAAAAGTGTTTAAAATTGGAAAAATGTTATTTTTGACAAAATCACTATCATTTTCACCGTTCACGATTGAAGAATTATAAATATTATGAACCTTTCAAGTTTAATTGTTTGTAAGAATTTGGAAAATTATATTATATACGTGAAAAGCGAGCAGGAAGATAGAAGCTTTAATGTGGAACAAGTGAATAAATGAATTGGAAAATTATTATCATATGAAAATAATTAGCGGAAATATGTTCTCAGTGCAGTAGCTTTTAGAATTGCTTTCTTGTATTTTTTGGTCACGTGCCAATTGTCTCAAATCGATTCTATCCCCGTGTTCATTTAACATTTTCGCACGATGTGCCGTACACAGGGAGTGATCAGACCACGGGTTTACGATCAAATTTACGTGATTTCCAATACAAAGCTAAAGTCAGTTTTATCGCGCTATTTCCGATCGTAAGATGGCATGGACTGCCTGACAGTACACGAATAAAAAATCGGGTCGTGGGGTCGTTGCAACGATTCACGTGACTTTTCGCTCCAGAGCCATAAACTTGAGACTTTACTTCGTCTCAAGAAATCGAAACGTTCTTTTTTTTAAGTTTCTGCATTCTGCAAGTGAATAAGAAAATTTTATCGTTTACAATGTATATCACTGCTTTCGATTGAGGGATAAGAAGTAGCATTCATTTTTTATTGGCTTTACTTTTTATGGTCAATGTTATTTGTTCACGTGTACGAATACTAATTAAAATGTCAATCACTATTTGATAACTTTCTCTAACTTTTGTAAGTAGGCTTTTGTAACAACGATGAAGAATTTTACTTTTATATCCAAGACCGTTTCGTCAAATATCTTTTTAAATCTTTCCAGTCTTTTTGATACTTCCGTATCTCTTTATCGTTGCTGCGTAAACCGTACGGTCGTTTCCGTTCCCGGGAACCTGGAAGCTTGAGTACGACCGTTAAGCTTTATTCTATGTCGGATATGAGCATCAAAGACATTCTCTTCGCTGCTTGTCAAAAGTCTTCAATATTTAATACCCTTGCACATATGAATTGCCGTTTGAGATTTTTTTCCCTAAGTTTTGTGCCTGGAGATCTGAAAATGAAAAACTTTAGATTCGAGTCGCTGAATCGATTCCAGAAGTTATGTAATATGTGCCCCTAGATATAAATACAATATAGCTTCCCCCTTTCTTTCCAAGCTTTATCAGTCTGATCCTGAAACGGTTTAATATTTTGGTCTAATTTTTCGCATACATATTCTAAATATTATTCTCTTTTCTCCACCAAAGCTATTTTTCAGTAAAAATGTTTCCATTATGTTCAAAATTGAAATTGTATTCCATTGTTTTCTCGAAAATGGTCAAAATTGCAGCTGAGGACGCCCAAGCCTCAACCAATTTATCGACAGCGACAAAGTTTTGCTACAATTTAAAATTTTGTGACAGGTACAAACCGTGATCTTCAATATTTTTTTTATAAAGTGATATAGTAGATTTAAATTAATATGTATTACTAAGGAAATTTCTAAAAATCTATTTGTACAAAAATGAAGGGTAAGATCTTCAAAATTGAAATTAACCTAGAGAAATAAAAATAACTATTAATGAAAACCTATAAAATTGCATCACCTCTCCTTCTGTCATAAATACCCTTTTAGTCCCTTTTTTCAAAGTCACTTCTTAGTCACTTTTTTGTAAGAAAAATGCCACTTTAGTAAATTTAATCCATCTTTTTTAGATTTTATCCGAAAAAAATACTTTAATTGATGTATGTATTAAATATGTAGTATCTATCGTATTATAATGCTATTCATTATCAAATTTTACACTCTTTTCCTTATTCACCTCTTCATTTTTTTTCTAAAGAATTCCTTTTATTTCCCTATGTTCAAGAAACTTTCCCTTTTTCCTTTTTTTTGTGATAAATTCGAACAGAATTAATAGAGCACAATAAGAAAATCCAACTATTTTTGATTGAAAGTTGATTCTTTTATAATTGTTCAGTCTACTATTGTATTTTTGGTTGAGAATTAATATTTTTCGTCAAAAATTTTATTATTCAGTTTACATTTTTATTTTGTGGAAAATTCAATTATTGTTTTAAAAATTCGTCCTTTCAGATAAAAAATTCATATTTTTAGTAGAAAAGTTATCTTTCTTGTTTTGAAATAAGTTTTTTTAGTGTAGATTCGAATTTCCTCTAAAAAATTCTACTTTCTGGTTCAATATGCAACTGATTTTGGTTAAAGTTTAATCTTTTTTGTTTGAAAATTCGACCATTGTGTTGAAAATTCATTCTTGTAAGTTTAAAATTCATCCATTTAGTTAAAAGTTCAACTATTTGGTTGAAAATTTAATTATTTTGTTGATAAAAATTTAAATTTTCTGTTAAAAAATGATCTTATTTGAGGAAACTTCATATTGTTCATTAAAGAATTCAATTTTTTGTAGAAAATAAATTTCTCTGGAATAAATATTAAACTATTTTGGTTAAAATCGATTTTAGTATGAAATTGTACTATTTGGTTGAAAATTACCATTTTCAGTTTATGTTATTATATTGATTTTAAAATTTGGAAAATTTAATAAAATGAATTTCTGTGACTAATAATATTTTACATTTCTTGTTGCAGGTGAGATTCCATCCATATTCCACGTTTTCTTGCATAAAATGACTGTGAGTATACAAAAAAATATGAAACCTATTTAGTCCCTTCTTGATAAGTTGAGAAAAAGAAATCTTGAAATTATTATATGTGGTTTCCGTTGCATATAGAAATTATTCATTATCAGTAGTATTATCAGCAAGATTTATTATTATTATTACACCAAGATTCCTACCCTAACGACATCGTGAAGATTCTAGAACTGTAGTGGTTTGTGTCCGTGCTAAGCACTGAAGCTGTAGAATTTTCTCAATGTTGGTAAGGTAGTTTTCATGGTCTCTAATAATAATATATCTGCCTCTTTGCTTCAATGTTCTAGAAGGTTCTAGACTGCAGATAAATGTTTTTACGAGTTATTTGCGCACTAAATAAATAAAGACAGGAATTTTGAATTGAATATTTATACATCAGGAGGCAGTAAATCATCCTTGTTTTTCCCATAACTATATGACGTATTAGAAAATGCTAGGATAAAGCAAAATATAACCTTGAGAGTATTTACGCGAAACGCTTAATTGAGATAATGAATAACCTCCAAGCCGTTTACGCAAATTCGGCTCTGACATTTGCGCAATATTATTCTGTGACGTCATCAGGACGATCCGAGAATGTTCTAGATGTTGGTAAAGTAGGTTCAGTACCCCTCCTGTATCAATGTATGTAAGGTAGGAATGCATGATGACGCCATCGAGAATTCCGGTAAGGTAGGAATGCATGATGACGTCATCAGAACCCTCGGGAATGTTCCAGAAGCTTAGCACGCACATAAACCACTTTTCTAGAAAAATTTAGCACGGACACGAACCACTACAGCTAGAATCTTCTTGATGTCGGTAAGGTAGGAAT